>CM060949.1:225620268-225773234 GCA_030765055.1 Mantis religiosa
CAAGAATCACGAAGGTTAATCAAAGTGCTTCACACCTAGATATCAAAATCCAATACTCAGCTCGAAACAAATTAATGATACACGTTAAGCAATATATAAATGTACAGCGCGATCCATATAAACCTGGACCAGTTCAATAGCCCATAACTTTTGACCCAATAATAAAACACACTACAACTTTGGGAGAGTATAACACACAATTGGGAGATTACATTACACTGTTTACATCTCGGAGAAAATGTTGGAAGTGTCCTCTACCAGCATCTATGGATCGTTGGTCCATTTTCTTTGATACGACTGTAGACACTGAAGTCTATATGGGTATCTTCAAGACATTTGTGAAGCAGCTGGATGATATTGAATTGAGAGAAGGTTATTTCCAGCAAGATGGAGCAATGTGCCATACATCTAATGACACCATGGAACTTGAAATGTGTAGTGTTTAACGCCCGCTTTTACTACATATGGCACCGCAGGCGGTGACACTGATGATATATGAGATGAAGATGGAGCACCGATGGAATGAGATGGCGGGGGAAACCGGAGGTCCCGGAGAAAACCCGCCCCAGCGACGTGTTCTCCACCACTAATTTCACTTTGCGGTCGCCTGGGATCGAACCCGGTCCGCCTTGGTCAGAGCCAAGCGGTCTAACCACTGAGCCATGGCGCGGCCTACCATGCAACTTGTAACCAGTTTCTTTGATAATCGAATAATCTCAAAAGGTCTGTGGTTCCCCAGATCCCCTGACCTAACCTGATCGGATTTTTTCTTGTGGTGGTATCTAAAAAATAGAGTGTACAAGAATAGGCCACAGACAGTTGATGTTCTCAAGGAATCCATTCGAACTGAAATAAGTAACATTGACGAGGATGCTCTCCGTATACTTCAGAGAATATGGTTAGACGAGTACAAATATGTATAGATGCTACGCTACCCAGGCGGGTATTTAAATTCAAAAGGTTATATATTTGTCCTTTTTGGTCATATTTAAGATACTTTTATGTCATAGAAATCCGCTCTTTATTTATAACATATAATATTATATACTTTATTTAACTATAAAAATACCTAAACAGATGTTTCTTTTTAGCAAAATTCACTATAGTTTTTTTTTGATAAAATAAATTTCGAAAAATTTTTCACGTGATGGATATTTTTGGGTGAGATTTTTTTAAAATTTCACGGAATTTCCTAAAAATGCTTATTTGATTCATGGTGCTTCAAAAAGTGAATAGTCGGTATCTAATGTTTGGGTATAATCCAATACATTTTCTACGAGGCTGTTCAATAAAGAATGAAAATAATTTGATTACAGTCATAATTTTTCACACTAAAATTCAATCTTATTATATTCTGTTAGCTTAATGTGAAACAAACACACTCCTGGTTCCCGCCTGTGACATCCAGGCAAGTTCAGACATGTTCAGTATCGCCTTCCGCTGTAATGAAGGTAACATGCAGTTAAAGTTGATGTTAGAGGAAGACCAGGAGTTTCTTTCAAACGTAATCACTGCTGATGAAACTTGGTACATCTTTTTGATCCTGAGAGCAAACAGCAAAGCTTAGTGTGAAAATCTCCTTCATAACCAACTCCCAAAAAAAGGCAAAAGTGGATGCTTCTGCTGGGAAAGTTATGGTCATCTCATTCTTTGATACTCATGGAATGGTTTATCAGCATGTTGTACCTGCACACACATCAGTAACTGGACAATACTACAGGGATGTCCTGAAAACATTGCAAGTCCATATCAGGCGCAAAAGACCACAATTCCGTGAAGCAAGCTGGATGCTGCAACACGATAATGCGCGACCGCATATTGCCAATGTTGTTGCTGAATATCTTGCAAAAATCAACGTGAAGTGCATCCCTAACCCTCCCTATATTCCGGATTTAGCCCCATGTGACCTTTTCTATTCCCTAACATGGAGAAACGCCTTAGTGGGAGGTATTATCCATCATCAAAAGCAATGGTGATGGCTGCGGAGGCGATTTTGAAGGATCTCTCAAGAAATGGTTTCCAGCATGTCTTTGAAGACTGGCAGAAACTCTGGGACAAGTGCATCGCATTCAAGGGATACTATTTTGAGAAGGAACATCAAAATTATGAGGATGACTAAAGGTGCGTTGTCAAAAAAAAAAAAAAAAAAAAAAAAAAAAAAAAAAAAACCACGGAAATGTGATCATTCTTTATTGAACAACCCTCGTATGGCCATACTGAAAAAAAGCCCTCCAACATTAAGTTATATTGGCTCACAGGAGATCAAAAGGTAGAAGTGGTAACAGAGTATGACTATTTAGGTGTAAGAATGTGTAGCAGTGGAGGATGGGCTGCACAAGCCATAAAAGTGATAGCTAATGGCAGGACGGCAATGTCAGGGATAAGAATATGTAAACATAAACTGGATATGTCAGTTAGATGGTTAGAAAGAATGTATGAAGCGGTCGTTGAAACCAGAACAATGTACACAGTGGAGGTATGGGATACAACAGAGATAGGAACACAATTAGACCAGATGATTGGACTGTTTTGTAAAGAACTACTAGTACTGTCAAAATCGGCACCAAGAAAAGTGACATTACTAGAGTTGGGTAATAAAAAAAGGAGGGGAATAATAATAGAGAGAATACTGAAATTCTGGTATAAGAGTATTAAAGGGCAGAAAGGGGAATTCTTAGATAAGTCAGATAAGCCTTCCACTACAGTCTGTATCCCGTTTACCGGCAATCTATCCGGCAGAATCAGTAGAATTCTTGCAAATACAAAATCACGACCATCCACAAGCCACCTCCGAAGATTAAACATCTGTTGAGATCAGCGAAAGACAAACTGGACTTCCAAGTTCCGGGAGTGTACCGCATTCCCTGTGAATGTGAGACACCGTATGTAGAACAAACCGGAAGGACCATCGCTACTAGAATAATCAAACATGAACGGAGCATTCGTTTAATGCAACCTGAGAAGTCTGGACTGGCAGAGCATTGTTTTGATAACGACCATAGAGCCGGGAGTGTACCGCATTCCCTGTGAATGTGAGACACCGTATGTAGAACAAACCGGAAGGACCATCGCTACTAGAATAATCAAACATGAATGGAGCATTCGTTTAATGCAACCTGAGAAGTCTGGGCTGGCAGAGCATTGTTTTGATAACGACCATAGAGCCAATTTTCAGGAGACGACCATCTTGGCAATATGCAACAGTTACGGGGAGCGGAGAATTGAGGAGGCTTTGGCGATTTCCTCTGAAAGGAGCACGCTTAATCGTGATGCTGGATTTCTGTTCAGCTCCTCTTGTAAACCGGCCTTAAAATGGAAATCCGTCGAATTAAGAAGCAAACATCAACACAGCTTTAACTCTATTATGGAATATGGAATATTATTTTGGGGCACCTCAGTAGAAAGTAAAAATATATTTCTTATGCAAAAGAGGGTTATAAGAATCATTACTAACACCCACAACACATGCTCCTGTAAAGATCTTTTTACAAGATTGAAGATATTAACGCTTCCTTGCATGTATATATTCTCGATCCTAAAATTCTTTGTATGCAATCGTGCCTTATTTGCAACAAATAATGTAATTCACAAAATAAACACTAGACAAAAGTATAATATCCATTATCCCAGTGCTAAACTTTCTTGCTTCCAGAAAGGTGTGTATTATGAAACTATCAAACTATTTGGCGCACTTCCTAATGTTCTTAAAGAAAAAATTGATAATTTCGGTGCTTTTAAAAAAGCTGTTAGAGAGTACCTTTGCTCAAAATCTTTTTATTCTGTACAAGATTATCTGAATGACAAATTATCCTGATAATGCTTCTGTAGCTCTATAAGTAGTATCTAACTGTTCCAATGACAAATCATTACTTATAAATATTTGATGCAAGTTGAAAGTTTATTTTTAATGTATATGTATTTAAGAAATAACAATGAATAGTATCCATTGCAAAAAGGTTGAGACGTACTGGCATAAGCCAAGTGAAAGCTGAATTAAAAAGTGTTTCATTTTGTATCATATATAATTATCCCTGCTTTGTTTTCCATATTGTTGTTCATATTGCCTATGTACTAGAATATGTGCCTTATGTTAACTTTTGTACATATATATGCTATTAAACATTATACCTCTGGACATGTTCAATGTTCACAGCTTTTTCTGGCTACAAGTGAACCTACTGAACGCAAATCAATCTAATCTAATCTAATCTAGTTAAGTAGTTACGTTTCTTTGACAACATTTTCTATACTCACGCCATCTCCTGACCTGGCATTTGATTTACTGAAAACAGTCTTTTGTTTAGAAATGCGAATTTTGATAGTGTTTTGTCTTTGTTTATAGTTGTGTTATATCTAGTATTTTATTTGTGGTTATAACATTTTATAAATATCCTGATGATGGGAGAGATGTATACTCGCGTAACGTTGATATCTAATCATCTTTTCACTGGCTGGCTACCCGAGAAGGAAGTGAGCGTATTTGTCGCCGGGAAAGCCTAAGGTCTTATTTTAGGGGAATTATTGTATCTGTACATGAAGCAACAGAAAAGCATTAACAACAGAAATAGTTGGTGGTGGGAAATGGAAAGAATGGTATAGGAGATAGACATGGGAGATTTATGGAGAGCAGAGAAGACAAATCATAGCGATTTTTAGAAGGAAGTGAGAACTAGAGTAGAAGACATAGATAGGCAGGAGATATGGGAAAGCATAGAAGAAAAGAAATCTTTGAAATTTTATAAGCAATTAAATACAGAATGGGGTAGGGAACAATATATAGATCAATGGGTTCTCAAAACGTGAATGTTTAATGAAAATATAAGTATCTAATATTTGGTTAGAATCCATTGCATTATCTAGCATTTTTCACCAGTTATTAATAATAAAGAAATACCGGGGCAACTGTTTGCAGATGACCTAGTAGTTGGGTCCATATCAAGTGGAGGGCTGAGAAGAGCAATCGAGGCAGCCAATTCTTACTGCAATAAATAGGGTTTGAAAGTGAATGAAAATAAAACAAACATTATGGTCTTCAAAAAAGGATACAGGTTGCGTAAGGATGAGAAATGGGAGGTTAATAGAAGAGAAATAGAGGTAGTAAGGAGATTTGATTATTTGGGACAAAGTTGAGTTCAGATGGCAGCTGGATAGAAGAAAAAAAGATGTCTGTGGCAAAAGGTAAAATGGCCATGAAAGTGATAAGATCATGCTACAGTAAACTGCCAGATATAAGTGTTAAATGGTTGTAGAGGATTTATACGGCAGTAGTAAAAAATAGAATGTTACATGGATCAGAGGTTTGGGGAATAGATGAGGCTTGGAGAGAGACTGATAGAGTGCATAGATCATTTTGTAAATATATATTGGGATTACCAATAGCATCACCTAATTGGGCAGCACAATTAGAACTAGGCAGGCATTCCACTAAAATTAAAATCTTGTCAAGGGCAATGAAATATTTATACAGGATCACTAACTTAGAAGATGGCAATATAATTAAAGAATGTTTTCATATTCAAAAGAGAAGTAACTGGGATGGGTCTTGGGCACATAAAATGTATGACTTGTGGAAGCACATAGGTATGGGTCAATCTTGGATAAATGCAGAGTATGGGTATAGAGGCTTCTAGAAAGAAGTTAAGCTAAGATTAGAAGATATTGACAGACAAGACATTTTTGCCAATACAAGTGACAAAAGCTCACTGAGATTATATAGAGAAATAAAAACAACCTGGGAGAGGGAAGGATATATCGATATATGTAGTAAGTTAGGGCGAGAAGGTTTTGCTTGGGCGAGAAACGGAGTGAGAAACTTGAAAGGTATAGGTCAAGAGAGGGGGCTAGATGAATGTCCATTTTGTGGAGAAGAGAATGCAGATTTCCAATGTATATTAAATTGTAGTCAAACAAAGATATGGACAGAGCAGGCTTGGCTACGTAAATGGGACAATTTGGGGGGTGAAGTAGTAATTAGAAAAATGTTGTCAGTAAAAGGGGAAAAGAACAGGAGAAATATAGGGAATTATTTAGGGAAAGTTAAAGAGAGATGGCTAAGAACAATTAAGAGAAAAATGTAGGGTGGGATAAGTGAAATGGCAAAAAGTGTAAAAAGGAGCAGAGGGCCTCCAATACACAAAAACCTAGGGTTAGGAGTATGGGGACCGAATTACAATTCAAGGGTGGGCAACATGATTGGATTTCCAGGATTTAAGAATATATGGCATTTTTCAGAACGGATTTTATAATTGTAATTTTGATTTTGTATTTCCATTTGTTGATGTAAAAGTAAATAAATTACTATTACTATTAAATTACTATTACTATTACTGTCTAGCATTTACATGAAGAAAAAGTGGAATTAATACGTGTTTACCAGATGTAACGCCATACTTTGTGTTAACCTAACGAGCGCGGCTGTGATATACGCGTTGTGAGCTACATATTCTTTAGGCAGATGTCCTTTGAAGTATCGAAATCTGCAATTAATGAATATCGTTTTTATTTTATTGCTTTATTATCACTGGGAATGGCTTCACATCGACAAAGCGCATCAGCCCTTTTAAACAAAGAATTTGTCACCGTATTTGCAACGAGCATAAAGATGGCAGCACTCCGGTGTTTATTATGCCAAAACAAAAGCCAGAGCGTATCATTTCCAGGTGCTGGCTCACTAATGCTGTTGGCCAGCACTGACGAAAACAATTTGCACGCATGAGCAGCGACGTATAACGTAAAATTTCATCACACCGTGTTGACGTGATCTGCCAAAAACACAAAACTTGTGCTGAGCGATGGAATACTAATTGAAGGTTAGCGAACCGTCCTACTTAGCCATTACTACAGGTATTATTATTTCACTGTTATCATCGCTGCTGCCTGTGGAAGCCCTCTATAACATGCTATAACTCCATCACACGTTATTAAGCCATGCTATGCCTCCACAACGTTAATTTGCTTAATGGCGAAGCTTGGACAATGATGATACATTACGTGCCCCCCCCTTCCTCTGCCCGTTCCCCTTCTCCTGGTTCTAACTGCAAAACCGTCGCTTGCAAATAGAAAATGGAACATAATCAACTTATCGGGACCTTCGCTCAGCCGTAATAGTGAATTTCAAGGTAGAAAGGTTAACACTTCCAAACCAAATGTCAAACACACACAGAGACCTGCATACCTATGAGGAATGTCTTTCCATTAATACATATTATTTTTGCATAGCTCGCTTGCGTGATTTAAGTCGAGGCTCAAAATGCGAAAATAAAACGGAAAGGAAGCGAGAAAATGGCCAGGATAACTTGATTTATTTCTTCTAGCACCTATGGACAAACAATTGGATACATCAGGATGCAGAGCTATCATATTCAGGAATATTTATTTATGAAATTAATAAAAAGACATGCTGCATTAATCAGAAAAAAGAAAGAAAACTTAAGATTTTCATTCAATTACTTTTTTTATTCACTCTTTACAAAATATTATTACTAGGGCCCAGAATGTTTCTCCTAAAAATTCTCTAAAAATGAGCTATAAAATATAAAAAATGCACGTAAAATGTAAAAAAAATGACCTAAAATCAACAATTTCTTTCATAATAATACATTAATAACTGTCTGAGAAAATAATGAGTAGGTATGCTTGGAATAATCACATTTTAAAGTTAACTTTCTTTGTAAATAATGCAATTATTTAAAAATAAATATAAATAAAGCAAAATTCACTCTGCTCCGGTAACGAGTGGGATAAAGTAAATAAATGAATGACTGATATCTATAAATTTTCTATAACATTTTAACAGCAACTTCAAACATTTTTATTCTTTGAGTACAGGAAAGTGAACGTGTTCTACTTTACCATAGAAGTTAATACCTCCAAAATGGATTAGATGGTAATTGCATTATCAGTATTTATATCATTGCAAATAAGAACACTTGTTTCTATATTCATCCAGCCGGACTGACTTCGCTCACTCCACCTGCATCTATTTTGCCAGCTATTTGTATTGTATAAGTCTGATTCATAGCCTACCATATTTTATAGCCATAAGTACACCGCAATTCAATGCCTTATTCTTTATTTAATTTATTACTAGGGCATTTAGAAATCAGAAATTTAGCATTTTGACTTTTACATTTAGCATTTTATAGCATTTATACATTTGCAATTTATAGCATTTTTGAAAAAAGGTTAATTTAATTTAATTTTTCAAATGATGAATATTAACACTATTTATATGAGATCTAAAACACAATTATGGAGTATTATTTATGACAGTGAGTTAAAAGTGCATGAAGTGTCAGTTTATTTTACATTAAGCAATACACAGAAATATAGAACAAGTTTATACAGATTAAAGCATACTGCATAACACAAAAAAGATAAATGCATACTGATGCAAAACTAGCTCAATAAAAATAAAATGCACAAAATTAGCCTCGCACTTACTGATGTGACCTACGTATAGAAAAAATGAAAGTTGCACGCAAAACCGAACACAACAATGGAAATTGGAACTTTGGCAACTAAGAACTCCAACATGAGTTTATCACTTCCTTAAAATCAGGGTTGCTATTGGTTTTCAGAAACAAGGACTGAAATTTTCCGTTAACTGGGTTGTGAAGATAGATTATGACAGTCATTAGACGTGGTAAGAGGGATTTCTTTCGTAAAACAACTGAACTCGCTTTAGGTACCAAACATACTCGTATGGGCAATGGTGGAACAATAAGCTAATTTAGTGGGAAGGTTTGACTTCCACATTCTAGAAGAGTGGTCACTTACTTTCTAACTTTCTAAACATGCAAATTTTTTACAGACTCTTCAGTTAAAGTTTCCAGAAGAAAGAGCGTTGGGAAAAAATAATTACTTGGGAAAATCTTCAATTTTGCATTTATATCGCATATTGAGTCAATTTCACACTTTACCGCGCTATATCGCATTTGCGAAAAATCACCACCCCTACTTTTTACTATTCTGTTGTATAATAATTAATTTAATATTTACCATATATTAATTTATCGTATTAATAGGATAAAATAATATACAAGAGTACAAACTTTATCTATTGGTAGAAAATGTTATACTCGTGGATAAACTCTGTTTATCCACTTGTGTAATAAATTGCTATTATTACACCGTTTCTTGTAGGTACAATGGGAGTAGGGGAGTACAAGAATAGTTAAATCTTTTAAGAGTTGATCTTTATGTGATGGCTTCTTTAGGAGAAGTTACCTTTGGTAATCCGTATTATATTGCGTAATAAGGACTGTAAGTGATACTTATTAGGTTTCGGATACCCAATCACTCGAGATCTAATAAATGACTTACAGTTCGTAGTTAGCCAATTACTTTTTGCAACTCTTGAACAAACGTAAAAGGTAATAATAAATCAGAATTAATTTTTCGTTTTTTATTGGGCATTAAAAGAAATAATGAATTGAAATGTGAACAAATGAAAATCCACTATGGGCGAAGCCCATATATGTGACAAACACGTTCTTTTGACATGTTCATAGCCTCTGCTATCTCTCTCATTTTAATTCGGCGGTCGTCTAGCACCACTAGGTGAACTTTGGCGATGTTAGTTGCAGTTTTTGGACGTCCCGAACGTTCATCGTCTCCCAAGCTCTTACGGCAACGTTTAAATTCAGCTGCCCAAAATTCCACTGCGGTAAATGATGGTACAGGGTCCTCATACACAGAACCCAGCTAATCTTTTATTTGCTTAGGCGTATTGCCTTTCAAAAACAAATATTTAATGACAGCTCGATACTCAATGTTATCCATTTTCATAAAAACACTCACATCAACTCACTCAATGACTGTAACATAACAATTGAGCTGAAACTTTACTGAGTAACTGTCAACAGATGAACAACAAAATTCACTAGCTTTTATTTACGGACCCTCTTCATGTTGAGGTTGGAAACTTCTCAGACCACCCTCGTATTGTTGGCCAACATAAGCATTATAATTCTTTATCTTTTATTTCCATTTTCTGGTCGCTACAGGAAATAACACACTTCGAACACAAAAGAGGCTTTAGGTGAGAAGGTACTGCCTATCTCGACAATGCTATTTCCATGATCTTTGAGTGCACGTTGCTAAGAAATTATTACTGATATGTTCATGAAAATTTTCAGGCACGTTCTTCAAACATTTATCTTTAATAATATCTGTTATTATTTGAAAATGTTATACTGATAATTTATTATAATTTTTTAGCTTTATTTTTACTTTTTAAAACAAGTATTATGAATATTGGAGAAAAATCGCTTCTTATTATTATTCTTATGAGTCTTCTTAATACATACAAAAAATTCATACGTTTTGGTTGATTAGTATTTTTTTAAAAAAAGTGTACCGGAACCTGAAAAATGTGAAATTGAGAAAATCACCTTTTAAAGTTTATATATTGATTACTGACTTCTCACATGAGCCAGAACATTCCTGCTGCATAGTCTTGACCCTCTGTATTCTCACTTGTTCTTTTCAAGTTGCTCTTCATTTGTCTTGCCTTCTTGGCCAGTTCTTCAACTATTTTATCTGCTTTCAGGACTCACAGCTCAACTTCTATCAAGATTTGCACCTGTATTGTGTGAACTGGATTTACTAACCTCAATATTACATGTGGTTTCATTGTCTATTGTATTTATATTTTATACATTTACTTTTCTATGTTTAGTAAAACAATTGCCTATAAGCTTTCTGTTTCGAAATGCTTGCCTACTCATATCATACATTCACCAATAACTAGTACAAAATATTATTCAGAACAAATAATTGTTCAAATACACAGCCAAAGACAAATGAAAAGCTAGCATTATTGCAGTTACAATGGTACAAGCAGAAAGCTTGAAAGATCTCTTACAAAACAAGGCTTAGTTCAGAAATATCTGTTCAGTATTACAGGTGTTATGATCGATTTTTTGAAAGTTTACAAAAAGGGGCGTGGCAAAAACTTAACACCCACTAATATAACAAGCAAATTAGGTATAAAATATTGCTCCAATGAACTTTCTAACTATATATTTGTAATCTAGAGGGATGGCATGATAATAAAATGTAGAAATAATAATGTACGAAACCTTCTCACCTTAAACAACTGACAGTCTGTCTTTCAATTTAGGTTAGGATCCCAGAAAAATACTTTCAGTATCTTTTCAAAAATCAAATACATGTAAAGTGCACAGAGTGTTGAAAGACAGAGAGAGAGAGAGAGAGAGAGAGAGAGAGAGAGAGAGAGAGAGAGAGAGAGAGAGAGAGAGAGAGAGAGAGAGAGAGAGAGAGAGAGAGAGAGAGGGAGAGAGGGGGGTGGGTCTTCGTAAGGGGAGCTGTGGTCACTTCTTGTATAGTAGTAAAGTAGCTGAAGGTTAAGGAGCTGGAATCATTCTGAAATATTCAGTGTTATTACCGAGATGTGAACCATACATCTATGACTTAAGGTGCAGCTGCTCTAATGAACTGAACTACCATACCAATATGCTGGTACGCATTCTATTCTCCCATTGACTCAATTTCTTGGGATATACCCATTCGCCAATGACGTCTTAACAATCTATGTCCTTGGTTTCCTAGTTAATCACCATTAGTACAATTAACGATTAATCATTGCTCTCCCACATATCGGTGTAGAGGTAGAATGAAAAGGTAGAATCTGATTGAAAAAGGTTTAGCCCACACGCAGTATTTGTGGAAGAACAATAAATTATCATGCTTTAGTAAATACCAGCCTGCTACCCTACGTTGCACTCAGCTCTTTAATCTCCAGGGAAAAAATTAATTAATTTTAATTTTCTGTCCTCTCATTTATGAAATTACTGTACAGTGATCTAAAGGGTGTTTATGGTCAGTTGACTTATCGAGTGTTCCAAATAATGGTTGAAAATCAGTTGATATTCATACAAATGGCTGTGAAAGATCTGCGGAAGGTTTTGATTACTTTAACCACTCTCGATGGTTTTCCAAGTTCTGCAAGTGCTGCGTAGCATACCACTTCATGTAGAAATTCCAGAGGGTTTTGTTGACAGAAACAGGACTTTTCATGTATTTCACATAGTCGTACTTAAATATCATACAAGACTGTGAGTTGTAGTTTACGCAGTTGTTTTGTATACAGGTTAGCCAACAGCTAAGAACCCTTCTATTACTCTTATGTCCCATTTCACCAACAAATGTTAAGACTTAACACGAGTTTAGCAATAGTGAAAACAAAAATTGCATTTCACCAACAAGTGTTAGTGTAACACTATTGTTAAATCTCATGTTAAACTAACAAGCCGAATTTCTAATGTTAAGTCCTTAACAATTGTAAATGGTCAAGGTGGCGAGCATGAACTCAGCTGTTGAAGTCGATTTGCTATATTTAAGACCGTCTAAATGGCATTCATAATAGAGTACGGTCTATGAGGAGAAATGATTTTGAGGAACTATCCGAAGAAAATTGTTTTACGGAGGTATAGACTGTCGAAACATGTTGCTATAAAGGTTACTGCGGAAGTACAAGTTAGGTTAGAACATGCATCAAAAGGAATATGCCGATCTCGCCTTAGCTTCAAGTATTAATAACCTTGCGATTTTATAATTAACTGAATTATGTGGATAATACATTGTCCACCTCACGTCTTGAAACGTTCAAGTCACTTGTCCTTCTTCGAACCTCGTTTTAAATTTACGTAATACTGAGTTAGAACATGCATCAAAAGGAATATGACTATCTCGCCTTAGCTTCAAGTATTAATAACCTTGCGATTTTATAATTCACTGAATTATGTGGATAATACACTGTCCACCTCCCGTCTTGAAACGTTCAAGTCACTCGTCACTTGTCCTTCGCTCCTTGTTTTAAATTTACGTAATAATGAGTTAGAATCGCAGGTTAGAATATACATCGAAAGAAATATGCCGATCTCCCATTTGCTTCCAGTATTAATAACTTTGCGATTTTGTAATTCATTGGTGCTTGTAGCAGTGACACATGCATTTGAATTAAATTCGTTTCCAATATTTTCCCCGTGACATCTTTATCTTTTACATTCACTGCATCCGTCCTCTTATTTTCTACGATAACCTTACACTTCGTCATCATTTCAATTAACAATTCTTTCTCCGTCGATGAGAAATTTGTCTCACGGCTTTATTTATGATTTTGGTCATCTGCCATTTGTGCAGACGAAAATGAAAACAAAAGCGCATCGGAGTACGTTCAGAAAATCATCCATAGCCTTCTATAGCTGTGATATTTACAAGTTTCTTGGCGTTAACACAGGTTTGTTAACATTTTAAGAAAACAGGTTGGTGAAATGTAAGAAAATTAACATTAGTTTTAGCGCTGTGACAATTGTTACGTTACATTTGTTAACGTCGAATTCAACATCTGTTGGTGAAATCGGGCATTAGTATTCACGGCAATTTGCGAATGCACAGGTGGTGGCACTTCAGAATGGGCAATGATGTTCAGTTGTTACTTTGGCTAAGGATAGTCCTTCTCGACCGCTTGTAGCACTTCAACCCAAAGCTCAGTGCAATATCATTTTGAAATAATTATGTCAGATTAAATTTAAACATAAGAAGAGCGATCGGGCTCCAAGTCCTCATTCGTAAGTTATGTTTAACTCCGCAAACATAGATGGTAACTTTGAAATTTGAAATGCGCTATATACTGACATCTAGTGGCCAATACGCTAAGGTTTATCACGTCCGCCATATTTCGTTTTTATCAATTTCGAGGTTAATTAGCTAACCACTTAACAACAATCGTATGTTAGAATTAGAATTTAAGTTCGTCCTTGACAACATATACATGTTATGAGACACGTCAAAATGTATAAATACAGTATATACATAAAGTCAAATTGATTACATACAATATACACAGTAAGCAGCTTTTCTATGGTTTTATGTGGTATTTGCATAAACTAATTTACTACAAGAAATGTCATTATATAAATATTACAGGTTTGTGAACGTACTATGCTCCCAGTACTCATTTACGTGCTTATAGTTCTAAATGTTCATTAGCCGTATAAAAACAGTGTGCATGCAAACATTTCTTAACCTTATTCTTAAAGTTTATTAATGACGCAGCTTGTTTAAATGAATTTGGAAGTTTATTATATAACATCATCACTTTGTAGTTAAAGCTTCCTTCATAAAGGTTCGTTTGGTGCGTTCGAATTGCCAATTTTGTCCTTGTTACGAGTGTGGTACATCAGCATTTACTTGAAAATAATTTATATTTGTATGAACATTTGTGGATGTAATGGCTCTCGAAACGGGACACATTATTATTCGTCTACCTCCGTACAACTGTAATCTGAATACAATTGAGCTGGCGTGGGCAAAACTAAGGAATGTTTTCAGAGGATGCAACGTTACTTGTAATATCTTCGCTTATCTTACACGCAGTTTTGCTGAACTGTGTTTTTCAAGTTTTACCACACTGCAGAAACAAAAGAACTATCGCTTCTTCCCCTCTGCCCGCACCACACCATAAATCCAGCACTCAACTTATCTTGCGCGTACTGTAGTTATGCCATAATCAGTTTAGTTTTAATGTTAACATTAGAAATTAAACGATTACTTTTTTATTAATCTGAGAACTGGCGTGAGAATGCTATGGCATAACATAATTATTGTGTTGAAAAATGCATTTCGTATGAGATCTATCGAGCTTTGGGTGGAGTACAGTACTTCCTCTGCCTATTGTAAGTACATAGTTGAAAAGAAAGCGTGCATAATACGAAAAACAGAGAACTGAAGGTGAAAATAGCAAGCAAGATCCACTAAACGCTATCACAGTGTGTGCCTCCCCCTTCTGGTGGTCTCCGATAGGTAAACGGTTTCATTGTTTAAAGATCAACATAACCAGAGCAGCATACCAATAGCAGAGCATCGTTCGTTATTGTACTTCCATTGTGTACAGAGTGTAGTTGCTTGGGAAATTGTTTACAAGACAGCCGTAACATGCTACAAAGATGTACACGGCACCCTGTTTTGTAGGATAGAATCATCGGACATCTAGAGGCAGATCAGACACAGACTACAGCCTCACTGGCCCTGAATGTTCCACAAAGTGTCATTTCCAGGCTTTGGTGACAGTTCCAAGAAAGAGGAGGTGTTTGTTGTATCCATGTAGGTGGACACTAAGGTTCATAACCTGCAACAGAACTGATATTTGGTGATAACAGCATCGAAGGATGCCCACAAGACACCTGTCTTCCGAGCTTGCTGCTACATCAGGAGTTCCAGTTTCAAGGCAAAGTGTGTACCGGAGGCTCAGGGTAATCGGCCTCAATGCCGGAAATGCATCTGTGTGCTCACACTTACTCGAATACTCTTACGGTCTGGTTGACAAGGGAATTAGCAACGTCAACATTGGACCTTGAATGAATGGAGGAACATGCTGTTTCAGCAACGATTCTCGTCTCACGAGAGAAAGTGGAACCCGGTTTCATCTCACCAACATCGTGGAAACACGCCCATTTGGTGTAATGGCCTACTCGTGTGGGCAGACTTAATGCTCAATGCATGTACAGATCTGCACGTCTTCGACGATGTGAATGCCCAGAAGTACAGAAACCAGATACTGAAACCACATGTACGACTTATCGGAGGCAGTGGTCCACATTTCATCTCAATAGACCATAATGCACGTTTGCATAGATCCCAGCTGTTGGACGACTGTCTTGAGAAGGAAGATGTCGACCACATGAATTGGCCAGATGTCCACAGATGTGAAATCTGTAGACAATGTCTGGGATGCATTAGGAAGACGAGTTTCAGCCTGCCATTCCCTACCGAGGCCACTTCCATACCTCCGATATGCTCTTTGTGAGGAATGAGAACCACCTTAGAGAGCATATCATGGTGCTGCAAGGCCTGTGTAGCCATGAGGGATCACCACACCCCATATTAACCTCTCAATACTATCATTGTCATTGCGAAAGCGATAAATTTTTGTGCTTACGCAAAGGGGTGTCCTGAGGAAACATTTTCTGCCATTTCTCACTATTGCATTCCAGATTGTGTGTGATGCATTGGTAATAACATATTGCATTGCGCTTACATTTTTTACAAGTGTGATAGTTTCGTAATAAAATATTAAATTATGCTTAACTTTTGGACACTAGTTTAATAATGGTATGAACAAATTGAAAGAATGAATCGAAATCAATTAAGAAAACAAGTACTTCTGGATACTCCAAGAAATAATTTGTTATAAGACAAATAAACAAATTTTTTATATTAAACATAGATTAGAAAAGTCTTTATTAATCCCTTAAAGCTTAAAGATGTTATAAACACACGTACTTTACTTGCTATAGTTGTGATAAAATAAAACAACGAATGTTACACAGACTTAACGGGACTATTCCGCTCGGTTCTGGGGCTATTACCGCTCACAGTACTTTTGTATTTTAATTAAATGTATTTGTCATGAATGAAGTTTTTCTTACCAACTGCACCAAACCCATAGTCCACATTTCTGTCATTTGATCCAGTCTCCTTTGGTTGCTGATTTCGGTGAATAAAACTTTAACCCACAAAATCCACATGGTACATCTTCCTCATCACTGTATTCTATTTGGACTGGAAGCAAGTTATCACTTGACTCACTATTCCCACAATTTAGTTTTACAATAGGTCTACGCTTTTCTTTCTTTTTGCTCCGGTGTACATCCAAAGCCTCTTGCTGCCAAGTATTTTAACCTGGTAACTAAATCTTTCTCCTCCTCCAAACTGAACACTGTAGGATGACCAACTGATTTGTACACTCCTCCTCCTCCTCCTCCTAATGCTTCTTGACGTTGTTGTGCATGAACACGATCCTTGAGTGTAGAGTAAGGCCCGCTGCTCCTCTCATACTTACATCGCTGTAAGAGCACGAGCAATGTCGTCCTCGTCCAGTTTCGTTCCAGCTTCCTTTGTTTATATGTGTGGACCATCTGAAACGATCAAATAAAATTCAGTAATAGTTGTTAAGAAATAATTAGGTTAAAAGAGTACAAAAAACCTGTATTATAACTGGGCGACAATAGCCACTCTTTGCTTGAGCAGAATAGCCCCAAATGTTGAACTTTTGAAATTGCGCACCATGTGAGAGCTATGATAAAAGAAATGCGCCATCTGTTATGCATGGACGTAACCCAAACTATAACCTACACTGACACTGATTTTCAATCAAAAATCTCTATCTGTAGACACTAGACCCTAAGTTACAAACAGTATTTCTTATTTAAGGCAAAAAACGCAACATAAGTTACTTACTTTGTGATCTTCTTCTGTTAATACTATTAAAACAGCAGCCTGCAGTCTCAAGTAAACTCATAGAAACGTCGTACTAACACCAAACTTGACAATGAACTGGCAGGCAAGTCATCGCTGCTCATGATTGTTGGGCAGTAAACCAATTTGCTTATTTCGGGCGGAATAGCCCCGTGAGCGGAGTAGCCCCGCCCTAACCTACTTTGTATATGGGAACTGTTTTAACAGCCATGAACATTTGAAAAGCAGATGAAATGTGATTATCATTTGCAGTAATATTCCAACAATTTTGCAGATTAATCGGCTGTAACTGAAGCCATTCTTAGGCTGGATTGGAAAATGTGAAATACCTGCCATGTAAGCGAAATATTCATAAATATTTTTGTTACGGTTTTAACATAATTGTATATTTATAACTAAAATGCACCTAACACCTAAATAGGTTAATGAAAACGCATGCTCTTTTTTGAACAGGGAAGACTGACTAATGACTTCCTGTGCACTCTATTCACTGTCACCAAGTGGGGTGAGGCATAAATAGCACTGCATCGCTTTTGATTGCATTTTATACAACGCATTTATTATTTTCTGGAAATCTTTTTAATTGCCCTGGCGATACTAATTTGGTTACGTCATAATGATAACAGAAAGAATCACAGCATTGGACACGATACTAAATATGTATGTAGAAGCACAAGTATTCAGTTTATTTTCCAATTTTCACTCCAAACTATATGTTTACTAATGAAGTTGTAGCAATTTCATTTGTTGACTACAATCACACGCTTGACATCCATCATTAACACCAGCACATCGTTGTGCAAATGGAGCAAGTAGTTTCAACTGTTTCATAGAATCACGTAAAAATGTCCAGAGAATATTAAATGTTTATAGAATTAACGTGAAAGTATTAGGTGAATTACTTATTACTCCAAATAAAATACACACCGCTCCATACATAAAGCTCTACACCATGTGAGCATATTTAAAAATATCTTAATATACCGGGCGAGTAAAAAGTATAGAACAATATTTGTAACTTTGTTGTATAGTTTTTTTTTTTTTTTTTTTTTTTTTTTTTTTAGAAGACATAGTCAAGTTATTGAGTAGCTGGTCAACACACACACTGAAGATGATCAAAACCTGATCGAAAAGCGCTTTTGGGGATAGGAAGAACATCTCATCTGAGTGAGTAATCATAAAAATGTTTGACAACTACTCATTTTCTATACAATTTTTGTTGTATAGTTTTGTGAAGCGATATTTTTTAGAAAGTTTATAAGATATCAACATGTTTTCATATTACTATGACTGTGAAGGTATTTGAGATAATTATATTATGTATTCTTGAAAAAGCAACATTAGTCTTATTTGGTTTTGAAATTAGGTAGTCAATTATAAGGACTTTGTGAACCATTTTTAATATTTTAATAATTTATAAAATTATAGTAAAGGGTACTTTAACTCCATGATAATAGAAGTCTTATTATGATATATTCCTTAGTTTTACCGTGTTTTTATTCTTTTCCATTTGTTTTACTGTTTTGTTTTCTGTGTTTTTACACATATACATTATACACATATTTCAGTCCTTCTCTTTTTATGAGAATTGTGAGTAAGTTTCCTGTTTTAGTAGATTGGGTTACCAGACCAATGCTAAACCCCCATCCTGGAGGGCCCGGTTTTATATCGAGGTTGTCCTTTCCTACATGAGCTGTCTTACTGGACTTCGAACCTCCTCTGTCCGTTCCTAATGTATTATCCCCATTAGTTGAGATGCCTCTTCCGCGACTTCACCGTAGTGAAGAACTTCTCCGAAAATCCCATTAAGGTCTTTACACTTAACCCTGTGTATGGAGCCCTATGACCAGTGAGCAACTGTACTCCCAATATTTATTTCCTTTCAGGAGCCCGGGTGTCCCAGATATACCCCTAGGCATTGGGTTGGCTAACTGCAACCGTAAGGTTTGGCGATGGGGTCGCCACGTCCCTACGTCAACGAGAGGAGAGATGAGATTTTGAAGAAGCGTGGCAGGTTATAAAAGAAGAGACCACGTAAGAAACGAAAAAATAAGAGAAGAGCTTGGGATTTTTAATTTAAACAGTAAAATAATAAAGAACAAAAATGAATGGAAAAATCATATTTTAAGAATGAACGCGGAACGAATTCCAAGAAGAGTTTTAGATTATATGCCGAAGGGAAAGAGAGATGTGGGACGCCCAGCTCTACGCTGGAAGGATCAGTAGGCTATTGAAAATAACGGAAAGGGTCACAGGGCCCAATACTTCAAGATGATGATGATGATGATGATGATGATGACGATGACGACACCATACACATAAACACCCCATGGCCAAGGTGGGACTCGAAGTCACGACCCTGTACGCTGCGGACGCTAGAGATACGTTTTGTGACGTTGTGTTCAATTTAAGACATTCAACGTCACTGGGGGTTTCCGCTCATAAGTGGAACCCGAAGGGGGTACGTTGCTCAGAAAGGACGTTTTTTTTCTTTTTCTTTTTCTTCTTTTCTAAAAAGTAGGCTGAGGTGAAGGTTTATCTTATCTTAAAATGTGACACGTAGTTTTGGCATAAAGAGAGTTTATTCTACTAAAAATGAAGTTAAAAACCTATATAATAATAAAACAAACAAGGGTTGTTCAGTAAAGGTCAGCTGCGGACTATACCTTGGTCGACGTTGCCTCGCAGAAAGATAAGTGACACGGATTCGTCTAGCACAGATGGCACTGTCCCTGCTCAAGCCAAATTCTGTGGGTTTAAATGTTGAAACAACTGCCGACCAAACGACTGATTAGAGGCTTTGTTAGCGCACGTCACCAAGCTGACGACCTGTACATGACGATTGAGCATGAATTGCAAAATTGTGTAGAAGTAACACCTCTGTGAATTTAGAGCACAAAATGACAGATGCAGTAACATTTTCATAATTTATTTAAAGAATGGCATTGTGCCTGCCATTATGAAGAATAATTAATGAGGAAATTACAGTTAATTAAGACACACTGAAGCTAAACACTGCTTGCGATGCATTTCAATGAATTTCTCTACACTTTTAGAAACTATTCTCATAAACGGCTATTCTTCATGTTATACATGTATACATTTGCAAAAATTGTTTTATTGTACATACCTATAGAGGTATAAGTGAATTAAAGAAATATTGTAGGTTTTAAATAGTAGTCAAATCTTTTAAGTTGATCTTTGTGATGGCTATGGAATTCTTGTACTTTATGCATGGCCAAGAGAAAAATTTCCATTTGAGAAAAATCCACATGCACATCACTTCAACGGGATACAGATTTTTGTGCAATAAGTTTTGTACACTTAACATGGAACGCCCACATCTGTCGGTCTGTTACACATGCGTCTGCCCGGCTATTAAAACTGTACGCTTTACTCAACAGGCGTATGAATCTTCCCTTCTTTTTTACACAACTTTAGTCCGTCCTATTCTTACCTATACAGCTCCAGTCTGGGATGGCACCAGCAAGACTAATCTCCGACTGCAGGTACTACAATACAGGATGCTCCGTACAACTACAAATGCTCCATTGTTCGTCAGAAACCAACAACTTCATGACGAGTTTGGTCTTCTACCCGTTCACCTGTACATCCGCCGTATGGCACGACCTTTCTTTTACCATCTCCAGCAGGTCCCTGGAGCTGCTACGTGCAATCTCGGGGCTCGCAATTTTCAGATGAGGGAACAAAAAGAAGTCACTTGTAGCTGGATCTGGCGAGTAAAGCAGTTCAACCGCAATTGGTGGATTTTCGCCATTGCAACCGCTGAGGGGTGAAACAGTGCGTTGTCTTGGTGAAAGGCTATTTTCTTTTTCTGCAAATATGGCCGTTTTTCCGCAAGTTCTTCCTTAAGCTTGTCAAGTAATGATACATAGAATGTTCCTGGAATGGCTTTTCCTCTTTGGAGATAATCGATTAAAATAACTCCATGGCTATCCCTAAACACAGTCGCCATCACTTTCCCAGCCGAAGGAAACTCTTTCCTTTTTTTTAAACCGGTTCTCCCTTGTGAGTCCACGGTTTGGACTGTATTTTTGTTTCGGGCGTATAATGGTGTATCCAAGTTTCATCTACAGTAAGTAATCGGCGCCAAAACTCGGATTTATTACGCCTAAACTGCGCCAACAGAGCGTTGGAAATGTTCATTTTAACACGTTTTTGGTCTAACGTGAGCAAACGCGACACCCAATGCGCGGACAACTTTCTCATGTCTAATTGTTGATTTAATATATGACAAACACGTTCTTTTAACATGTTTATAGCCTCTGCTATCTCTCTCACTTTATTTCGACGGTCGTCTAGCACCATTTGGTAAACTTTGGCGATGTTTTCGTCAATAGTTGCAGTTTTGGACGTCACGAACGTTCATTGTCTCCCAAGCTCTTACAGACACGTTTATATTCAGCTGCCCAAAATTTAACTGTGAAAATGATGGTGCAGAGTCCCCATACACAGAATCCCACTAATCTTTGATTTGCGTAGGCGTATTGCCTTTCAAAAACAAATATTTAATGGCAGCTCGATACTCGATTTTGTTCATTTTCATAAAAACACTTACATCAACTCACTCAAACGACTGTTACGTAACAACTGAGCATCCAAACTGGCTGAAACTTTTCTGAGTAACTGTCAACAGATGAACAACGAAATTCACTAGCTTTTATTTACGAGTGCTGCCATGTTCATGTTGAGGTCGGAAACTATGCAGACCACCCTCGTACTTTCTAGCAGCTTTGGACTGTGCGAAGTTTCATTTGTTCTAACATTTGAAAAGGTCCTCGTTTTCTTTGAAATCACACGTCGTAAGATTAATGACAGCAATATTAAGCACATATAACTTTAAGAGGCTGAAAGAGGAACTAAAGGCATTTGAAAATTCAACAGAATCACAATATACTCTTCAAAATATGCCTTCTTCTACGTTTATTTTCACGTTTTACGAGGGCTGATCAACAAAGACTGAGATTGATTTTTCTCACAGATGTTTACTCCAATTCAATGTTAAAATGACCTTTTTCAAAGTAGTCCCCTCCTACTTCAACGCACCTTCTATAGCGTCTCTGCCAGTCTTTGAACACGTGCTACAGACCATTCTTTGTCAGGTCCTTGAGAAACGCCTAACTTTTCTTGAGCACTGCTACAGAGTTCTCCAATCGAATACCCCTAAGCTTCGATTATCAGCGGTGAGGGGACATGGCTGCATCATTATGATCCTGAAGGAAAACAAGTCAGCACAGTGTGGAAATCACCAGGTTCGACAACACAAAAATAGGCAAACGTTGTTCCATCTGCAGGGAAAGTGATGGTGATCACATTTGTTCTCTGTAATGGAACGATTTACCAGTTCCCCCTCACACTAATATTACAGCAGCATACTACACGTCAGTATTAACTACACTGAGGAAGTATATTACAAAGAAACGACCAGAGTTTTATCAGACTGGGTGCCGACTTCATCATGACAATGTACGGCCTCACGTCACATGTAGTTCCCCCTCACACTACTGTTACAGCAGCATACTACACGTCAGTATTGGCTACACTGAGGAAGTACATTGCAAAGAAGCGACCAGAGCTTTCTCAGACTGGGTGACGACTTCATCATGACAATACACGACCTCACGTTACATGCAGTTCCCCCTCACACTACTGTTACAGCAGCATTCTACACGTCAGTATTGACTACACTGAGGAAGCACATTACAAAGAAATGACCAGAGCTTTCTCGGACTGGGTGACGACTTCATCATGACAATATACGGCCTCACGTCACATGCAGTTCCTCCTCACACTACTGTTACAGCAGCATACTACACGTCAGTATTGGCTACAGTGAGGAAGCACATTGCAAAGAAACGAGCAGAGCTTTCTCGGACTGGGTGGCGACTTCATCATGACAATGTACGGCCTCACGTCACATGCAGTTCCCCATCACACTACTGTTACAGCAGCATACTACACGTCAGTATTGGCTACACTGAGGAAGTCCATTGCAAAGAAACGACCAGAGCTTTCTCGGACTGGGTGACGACTTCATCATGACAATGCACGGCCTCACGTCACATACAGTTCCCCCTCACACTACTGTTACAGCAGCATACTACACATCAGTATTGGCTACAGTGAGGAAGCACGTTGCAAAGAAACGACCAGAGGTTTCTCGGACTGGGTGACGACTTCATCATGACAATGTACAGCATCACGTCACATGCAGTTCCCCATCACACTACTGTTACAGCAGCATACTACACGTCAGTATTGGCTACACTGAGGAAGTCCATTGCAAAGAAACGACCAGAGCTTTCTCGGACTGGGTGAAGACTTCATCATGACAATGCACGGCCTCACGTCACATACAGTTCCCCCTCACACTACTGTTACAGCAGCATACTACACATCAGTATTGGCTACAGTGAGGAAGCACGTTGCAAAGAAACGACCAGAGGTTTCTCGGACTGGGTGACGACTTCATCATGACAATGTACAGCATCACGTCACATGCAGTTCCCCCTCACACTACTGTTACAGCAGCATACTACACGTCAGTATTGGCAACACTGAGGAAGTACATTGCAAAGAACCGACCAGAGCTTTCTCGGACTGGGTGACGACTTCATCATGACAACGGGCCCAAATGACCTTGTTGTCGACGGGACCTAAAACACCACACACTCACTCACTCATCATGACAATGTACGGCCTCACGTCACATGCAGCTCCCCCTCACACTACTGTTACAGCAGCATACTACTCGTCAGTATTGGCTACACTGAGGAAGTACATTGCAAAGAAACGATCAGAGCTTTCTCGGACTGGGTGGCGACTTCCTCATGACAATGTATGGCCTCACGTCACATGCATCACATGCAGTTCCCCCTCACACTACTGTTACAGCAGCATACTACACGTCAGTATTGGCTACAATGAGGAAGCACATTGCAAAGAAACGACCAGAGCTTTCTCGAACTGGGTGACGACTTCATCATGACAATGTACGGCCTCACGTCACATGCAGTTCCCCCTCACACTACTGCTACAGCAGCATACTACACGTCAGTATTGGTTACACTGAGGAAGTGCATTACAAAGAAACGACCAGAGCTTTCTTGGACTGGGTGACGACTTCATCATGACAATGTACGACCTCACGTCACATGCAGTTCCCCCTCACACTACTGTTACAGCAGCATACTACACGTCAGTATTGGCTATACTGAGGAAGTACATTGCAAAGAAACGATCAGAGCTTTCTCGGACTGGGTGGCGACTTCATCATGACAATGTATGACCTCACGTCACATGCATGACATGCAGTTCCCCCTCACACTACTGTTACAGCAGCATACTACACGTCAGTATTGGCTACACTGAGGAAGTACATTGCAAAGAAACGACCAGAGCTTTCTCGGACTGGGTGGCGACTTCATCATGACAAAGCACGGCCTCACGTCACATGCAGTTCCCCCTCACACTACCGTTACAGCAGCACACTACACGTCAGTATTGGCTACACTGAGGAAACACATTGCAAAGAAACGACCCAGAGCTTTCTCGGAACGGGTGACGACTTCATCATGACAATGCACGACGTTACGTCACAAATCAAGTCATGCAATTTCTGGCTCGATTCATAATTACCTGTGTACCACATCCACCTTATAACCCCGATCTTGCACCCTGTGACTTTTTGTATTCCCATCACTAAAGGCAAAGTTTAGCATTGCTCAAAAAGGTGAGGCGGTTCTCAAGGACCTGACAAAGAATGGTCTGCAGCACGTGTTCAAGGAGTGGCAGAGATGCTATAAAAAGTCCATTGAAGTAGGAGGGGACTACTTTGAAGAAGATCATGTAAAAATTGAATTTAAGTAATAACATCTGTGAAAGAAAAAGTCAGTCTCAGTCTTTGCTCATCCCTCGTATGTTACATTTCAAGCATGTTATTAAATCTATGGCAATACTGTATTTCTCTATTAAAGTCCCACTACATTACCTGAATACTTTGAATTTATGGCATCCTGATGAGATATTATTAGCTAAGTAACTACTTTTTGCATCATACAGACTGCTTATTGGATGAATGTCCCTCAATTCATCTTGTTTTCAAGCATCTGAATTTTTGAACTGGTTTTTCTAGGGTTCTTCCCACTGTAATATTTTCTTATGCGATAAGTGTTGCTTAAAGCTGAAAGTCCTATATTATAGCACAAGAATATGTATTTATAAGCATTCAGAAAGCACATACATTATCACAGGAGAGGCTGAAAATGTCCATCTTCTAGTTTTCCAGCTCTGACACCTTGTTATATTTTTCCTTATCGCGCGTCAATTCAACTTCTCTTGCAGTTATTCCAGTGAGAGTTGATGTAACCATACAATATTTTTTTAAAGTTTTTGAAAAAAAAAATTTAAATCTATGTTTTACATTCACATGTCTTTCTTTATCTTCTATCGTTTTTAGTTGGAAAAAGGAACTATTCGTAGGCAGCTTATTTTTTCTATATAATTTTATTCGAAAATATAATATTTTCACAGAAAGCTGCATTACACATTTGATATAGCTACAAAACAAATAACGATAGTCAGATGTTTAGCAGCTGGACGTTATATATCGCCTGTGAAGTTCGATGCTCTTTTCATGCAATAATCGTGACAAATAACAATGTCGATAGCATATTAAAAGCATGACAAAATATTGAATAATAGGAACCATTAATAACAGATTTAGAAATGGCTGACAGTACAAAAAGTATTTGGAATAAATTATTGTTTTAAAGACATAACAAGATTTCATCTGTCGTTATCAGTTAACGTAAATCATTACCGATGAAGAGGCTTTCATACTGCATTCCTAGAAAATTTGATGCTTACTTTAAGTGGATATTTTTAATATACTATTTTTTAATCAAAATAGTTATTGATTTTTTTTTCTCAGAAAAAATTAAAGGGTAGATTGCGGTAAGGATATTTTCTTGAAAATACTAGCCGTGTGTAGGACGCACTATGAAAGGGTAGAGCCATACTGAAAAATTCAATGCCATAGCCGGGATTTGAACCACGGATCTTCTGGTTGCCGTCCAGCCGCTCTAACCATTGAGATACTATCGCCAACGTGCCAATATGGCATTAAATTCTCCAACTGACTCTTTTTTTCCCTGTGAACCACTAGGAGTTCTCATAAACACATGAGACAACTATCTTAATGGCGGCTTACTATGCTGTAAGTACTTTAAGGCCCGGGCTTTATAGTTCGGACTACTATTAGGTATAATTAATGGAAATTAATTGTTCTTTGACACTAGCCGTGTGTAGGACGCACTATGAAAGAGTAGAGCCTGACTGAAAAATTCAATGCCATAGACGGGATTTGAACCACGGCTACTGTGAAAGAGCAATTAATTTCAATTAATTGTACCTAATAGTGGTCCGACCTATAAAGTCCTGGCCTTAAAGTACTTACAGCATAGTAAGTCGCCATTAATGTATAGGTAGTTGTCTCATGTGTTTATGAGAACTTCTAGTGGTTCACAGGGAAAACACAAGTCAGTTGGAGAATTTAATGTCATGTCGGCATGTTGGCCATAGTAGCTCAGTGGTTTAGAGCAGCTGGGCGGAGACCAGGAGATCCCTGGTTCAAATCCCGGCTATGGCACTGAATTTTTCAGTCTGGCTCTACCCTTTCATAGTGCGTCCTATAGACGGCTAGTGTGAAAGAACAATTAATTTCCATTAATTGTACCTTATAGTGGTCCGATCTATAAAGCCCGGGCCTTAAAGTACTTACAGCGTAGTAAGTCGTGACTAAAGGTGCATGTCTCATACTATATGAGAACCCCAAGTGTGTTACCGGGAAAAACACGAGTCAGTTGGAGAATTTAGTGTCTATTGGCACGTTGGCCATAGTAGCTCAATGGTTTTGAATGACTGGTCCGGAGACCAGAAAATCCGTGGTTTAAATCCCAGCTATGGCATTGAATTTTTCAGTCTTACTGTGCTCATTTTTGAAGTGTCTTACTGACTGAAACAATTTTTATTTATGATATTCACTGAGACGCACAGAAAGTCCTTTTTCCATTTAGGCTGTCTCAAGTCTCGATATCCAATTTGTGGATAGAATATAATGCAATGCTTTTCAAGTCGACGCTCTTTTTCATGAAACCAATTTAGCAGATCGTGGTTTATTTATACTCTAATAAATGATGCCCAAAGTCTTTTCCTGTGTGTTTGGCATTATGTTCAACTTTACTCCCGTCATTTGTTTTGTGCATTTCCCCTCCACACCCGCTGAGTATCTTAGATCGGTGAGCGGTAGGTAGAGGTAAATTCTCCCTTCCCTCTTTTCATAAGACTGGGCATCACTGCTGTATTAGAAACAAATTAAGTTAATTGGAAAAGTCAGCAAACGTTTTGCAAGGAGTATTTTCTCGATCCCAGCTCAGCACGAAGACATATCTCCTTACACAGATCATTATTCCTGAAAACAGTATAGATGTCTCTGGTTGCTTAAAAGTAGACCGTAGGTTCTCAATAAAATGGTTAGTTGTACTGTGTTATGGCAACTGCGACTTTTGTCCCTATCTATGTTTTTGTCATAAATCTTAGCATTAACTCACAGAGCTGGAGCATTGATTCTACAACGTAATAATACAACACAATTTTTCTAAAGAAAAATAAATAAAGGTATAACATTCTGTGCAACCACGAGGGCTGTTCAATAAAGAATGATCATAATTTTTTTACGCACATAACTTTTCTCACTTAAGTTCAATATTATTATTTTCTGTTAGCTTAATGTGAAACAAACACGCCGTAGTATTACAGCTCCTGATTCCCGCCTGTGAGAACCGGACAAGTTCACACATGTTCAGTACGCCTACCACTGCAGTGGAGGTAACATGCAGTTAAAGTTGATGTTACAGGAAGATCTGGAGTTTCTTTCAAACGTTATCACTGTTGATGGAACTTGGCTAGATCATTTTGATTCTGAGAGCAAATAGCAAAGCTCAGTGTGGAAATCTCCTTCATCCCCAACCCCCCAAAAAGCAAAAGTGGTTGCTTTTGCTGGGAAAGTTATGGTCATCTCATTCTTTGATATTCATGGAATGGTTTATCAGCATGTTGTACCTGCACACACATCAGTAACTGGACAATACTACAGGGATGTCCTGAAAACATTGCAAGTCCATATCAGGCACAAAAGACCAGATTTCCGTGAAGCAGGCTCGATGCTACACACGATAATGCGCGGCCACATATATCCAATGTTGTTGCTGAATATCAATGTGAAGTACATCCCTCACCCTCCCTATAGTCTGGATTTAGTCTCATGTTAATTTTTTCTATTGCCTAAATTGAAGAAACGCCTTCATGGGGGGGCATTATCCATTATCGGAGGCAGTGGTGAAGGCTGCGGTGATGATTTTGAAGGATCTCTCAAAAATGGTTTCCAGCATGTCTTTGAAGACTGGCAGAAATTCTGGGACAAGTACATTGCATTAAGGGGAGACTGTTTTGAAAAGGACCATCAAAATTATGAGGATGAGTAGAGGTACGTTGCCCTAAAAAGAAGTGATTATTCTGTATTGAACAGCCCTCGTATAGTAAAGGGGAAATTCCTACGAATATATAGTCAAGGTGGACCCGGGAGAGAAGTCCTCCCCCGCACAAACTGCGCGTTAGATGACGACAAGCAGCCAAACGGAATTGAGACGACAATGGGTGCCAATATCCACCGGACGCCCTGGAAGGAGCCTCTCCCAGAAAGATTGAGCTTACTGCATGATCAGACGACTGCAATTACTGTATGAAGATCTAAATTCATGACATCCTTCCCACTGGAAGGAACAAAATAACGACTAAAATTAATATATGTAAGTGTAATGTATAATGTAAGCGACAACTGCCAAAATGGCGGCAAATTAGCATGTTAGCATGTTGGCCAATAAGACACATCCAGGACAGCTTGGGCACCAATTTCCTATTATTTCCTTGAGCCCCCTAGTGCCGAGATCAGGGCACTTAGTCATGGCCGCTGCCTAGAATTTAACCTCCACTCGCTCCAGGCCACTGGGTGGCAGCATCGCATCTCTTTCGAATAACGCGGGTGCTATGCGGGACTACACTAACCTAACCCTAAAATTCTATTTGACTCATACGGTCCACCCTAACAGGTGGAGATTTACCCTCTAGGTGAAGTCAGTTACTCCCCCACTGTGCCCTCGAACACAATGGAAGTCCATAAATGGATTTTTCCTCCACTCGCTAAACAAGTCCAACCTATAAAATCTTACAAGAAAATATTGGAACATTTTGTTATGGTAATTTTTACATATAACCCCTCAAGTCTTTCATCTTAGTGGACTAGGAAACACTGCACTTGAATTACAAAAGAATATACCAGGTGGTCTAACTGACCCAGCCTTCGCGTAAGTAGGCGTTAAAACAATTGCAGAACGCAATGGGACAAATTAATCTAGTTAAACGCACAGCAGTAGTATGAACGGACTGCACAGACTACTGTCCACCACAGGAGAGAAAGTCTCCGAGGCCTGAGACGCAGGGGGGTTGGCGAAGGTTCCCACAGCCTCCTTGGACAGATTTATGTTACCCCATGTCTGTACACTTACAGACCGTTCAAAAACATTCTGACGGCTTCTACTTTTGTGAATGAATCCTCTCGGTTTTATTGTACAGAGTGAATAGGGCGCATGTTTTTTAACGGTTCTACTCCTTGTGTAGCATGCGTTCTCTGTCACACACATTTCGCTTTGTCCCACTGTGTAAGACAGCACATTCCTTTCAGGGATCTTCTTTGCGTTGCTGGACAGTAGTTCAATCCTGGGAACTGCATCTTGAGTTTCGGAGCAGAAGTATGTCCGTTCACGCCACTGTCGGCGTTTAACCAGAATTGCCCTGTTGCGTTCTGCTATACATTTTAACGCACAAAGGGATATTTGCTAACGTGAAAGACGGGGCAATTAGGCCATCTGGTATAAAAGATAACGAGACCCTGAACAAAGTTTTTGTTCTTCCTTTTCTTTCAATGAGTAGGTGTTACCACCGTTCCAATTGATATCGTCGATCCCCCTCTGACGATGTTTACTCAGGTCTCTGTTCCCAATCTGCAGATCATTCATTTTCGTTTGTAATCTATTTTATATTATTCCATAATGACCTTTCTACTTCAATCCATAATCTTCGATCTTATTAACTGAGAAAAGTTTAGATCTTATTCTTTTATCAATTATAGTGTAATCCCTTATATAGCTCACGAACTTCATCTCTACTGGTTGTTTCTTGTTTTTTATTTTCTATGGTTCGCAAGCATATATAAGAATAGGCGCAGCCATAACTTTGTAGGATTTCATTTTGGCTTCTTTTATAGTTTTCTTCCCTAAGTTCTTCCAATTGTTACACAAATGGTTAGGAATATATTAGCTTCCTAATGTCTTTGTCATATTTAAAACGAATGCGACTTACTAAATAACTGAAATGGGGTGCTTTTTCTAAGATTTTCGTATTTACTTCAATCTGACCTGATTATTTCCTCTAAAAATGGTATTAATTACATATATACTGTTATTTGGGAATTATATTGTTTCTAGTTTTGCTATTTGGATATGAGTAGTTGGCGAAGTATTTAGTAACGTGTTACTTCTTATTTACATGCCCAATTGTATTAAAAGGTATTTCATGTTTCTGTTTCATGACTGGGTCGTCAAAATATAAGTTAAACAAAGTTAAACTACACTCTTGTGAAACAATTTGATATCATTAAAACTTTATCCAGTATTTCGAACCTGAACTTATTTTAGTATTTATATGCAATATTAATAAAGAGCTTAGAAAGAAATCTTTAGTTTGAATATGCAACGTAAAAGGGATCTTTTAGCCTTATTAAAGGCTTTGTTGAAATCAAATTTTAAATGAATCTACAAGCTGAACTTGACGTTTTTCAATAATGCCTTATTATAGTTAATCCCATAAACTTTATTTCCTACAATTATTAAGCTAATTTCTCTTTCTTTTTCTTTGAGTATTTTCTAAATGATATATCACCGAGTGCAGAATGGGATTTAATTTTCTGATAATGATACAGGGGATAAAGTCCGTCTAGTCAAAGCAAGTGCAGTTGCGTCACAAAGGAGACGGACTCTAACGCCCACTAATGACCGTCATAAATCTATCTGCACACTTCAGAAATGGAACACTGTCGTTGGAGACCAATAGCAACCATGATTTCCTCGAAATGACAGTCGCATGTCTACTCCACGTGGAGTCTCAGTTGCCAAAGTCCCAACTTCCAGTTGATCTGTTTCATTACGTGCGGAAACTCGTTGTGTGTCACGATGTGGAGACCGTGGGAGGGAAATGCAGTGGTAAATGCAAATGAAGTAGTAGATAACTTTCAGTCAAGTGAAAATAATCAAAGTGAAGACAATAGTGTGAATGAATTGGAAAGTGTTGCTGGGCCGAGTTATGTTACTGGAAAAGCCTCAAAAAACAAAGTTATAACGGGAACTCTTTCTAAGCAAATTCAAGCGCTTGTTTTGAACACATATAAATATGTGCTGACAAATAATCTTGGTAAGGGGTCATGCAATGAACCTGATGATAAATTCTGGGTATTCACAGAAATACAGCAAGAAATATTGTGACCAAAGGAATACCAAAGACGCCGATCAAGTGGGAAAAGAAAAGGAAACACTTTTCTAAAGTGGACAATTTCACATGCGATTTAATTCGCCGAGAAATTTATAGATTCTATGCAAAAGGGAGAGCGCCCACCTTAAATAAATCGTTTGCACATTTGTAAGAAGTTTGTAATTCTCCCTAGGGGCACTGCACTTTGCGCGGTCTCTTAAAGGAGCTGGGTTTCAAATACCGCACTTTGAATAAGATAAGGGTTATTATGGAATCCAGTAAAATTGTAGCTTGGCTATATGTGTGTGTGTGTGTGTGTGTGTGTGTGTGTGTGTGTGTGTGTGTGTGTGTGTGTGTGTCAAAACTACGGAAGTTTCGCAGTAATGGACATAAAATAATTTATTTAGACGAAACCTTGACGTATCGAGAAAGATGGCAACCTTGCAGAAAGGACTGGTAGAAGGAGGCTCTGTGTTGTAAAACGATTTAAGGGTTCGTCAAAACAGGCGGCCGAACTGCACACGCGTTAACTAAGCAGACCTTACTTTCAGAGTGGGGTGCCGTTGTACAGAATAGCCCGAAGGAAGACCCTCGTAGAAGAACTTTGTTACGGATAGCTTAATACAGGTTAGAGAGGCCAAGGGCCTACATGGCCCTTATGGGAGGGGATCGGTCCCCTTCATCTGCCGAGGTAAGGGCGCTGCGGATCCTTGGAATTTGTGGTACCTCTGACGTTACTAGAGGAACCTCGGGCCGAACTGCCGAGCGCCTACCGTAGGGGAGTTGTTCGGATTGGGTTGGACTGGAGGGTGCAATGTGTTCCCGACACCTATGGGGAATTGGGTAACTCCGGCCAGGCTACGGCCGCCCGGAGGGGGTAGATGGTTGTCTAATAAGTCCCGGGTACTAGCCTACAGAGCTAGTAGAAGGTGTGCTAGATCACCAGGCTACGACCGCCCGGAGGGGGTAGAGGGTTGCCTAATAAGTCCCGGGTACTAGCCTGCAGAGCTAGTAGAAGGTGTGCTAGATCACCAGGCTACGGCCGCCCGGAGGGGGTAGATGGTTGTCTAATAAGTCCCGGGTACTAGCCTACAGAGCTAGTAGAAGGTGTGCTAGATCACCAGGCTACGGCCGCCCGGAGGGGGTAGATGGTTGCCTAATAAGTCCCGGGTACTAGCCTGCAGAGCTAGTAGAAGGTGTGCTAGATCACCAGGCTACGGCCGCCCGGAGGGGGTAGATGGTTGCCTAATAAGTCCCGGGTACTAGCCTACAGAGCTAGTAGAAGGTGTGCTAGATCACCAGGCTACGGCCGCCCGGAGGGGGTAGAGGGTTGCCTAATAAGTCCCGGGTACTAGCCTACAGAGCTAGTAGAAGGTGTGCTAGATCACCAGGCTACGGCCGCCCGGAGGGGGTAGATGGTTGCCTAATAAGTCCCGGGTACTAGCCTACAGAGCTAGTAGAAGGTGTGCTAGATCACCAGGCTACGGCCGCCCGGAGGGGGTAGAGGGTTGCCTAATAAGTCCCGGGTAGTAGCCTACAGAGCTAGTAGAAGGTGTGCTAGATCACCAGGCTACGGCCGCCCGGAGGGGGTAGATGGTTGCCTAATAAGTCCCGGGTAGTAGCCTACAGAGCTAGTAGAAGGTGTGCTAGATCACCAGGCTACGGCCGCCCGGAGGGGGTAGAGGGTTGCCTAATAAGTCCCGGGTAGTAGCCTACAGAGCTAGTAGAAGGTGTGCTAGATCACCAGGCTACGGCCGCCCGGAGGGGGTAGATGGTTGCCTAATAAGTCCCGGGTAGTAGCCTACAGAGCTAGTAGAAGGTGTGCTAGATCACCAGGCTACGGCCGCCCGGAGGGGGTAGATGGTTGTCTAATAAGTCCCGGGTACTAGCCTACAGAGCTAGTAGAAGGTGTGCTAGATCACCAGGCTATGGCCGCCCGGAGGGGGTAGATGGTTGTCTAATAAGTCCCGAGTACTAGCCTACAGAGCTAGTAGAAGGTGTGCTAGATCACCAGGCTACGGCCGCCCGGAGGGGGTAGATGGTTGTCTAATAAGTCCCGGGTACTAACCAACAGAGCTAGTAGAAGGTGTGCTAGATCACCAGGCTACGGCCGCCCGGAGGGGGTAGATGGTTGTCTAATAAGTCCCGGGTACTAGCCTACAGAGCTAGTAGAAGGTGTGCTAGATCACCAGGCTACGGCCCCCCGGAGGGGGTAGATGGTTGTCTAATAAGTCCCGAGTACTAGCCTACAGAGCTAGTAGAAGGTGTGCTAGATCACCAGGCTACGGCCGCCCGGAGGGGGTAGATGGTTGTCTAATAAGTCCCGAGTACTAGCCTACAGAGCTAGTAGAAGGTGTGCTAGATCACCAGGCTACGGCCGCCCGGAGGGGGTAGATGGTTGTCTAATAAGTCCCGAGTACTAGCCAACAGAGCTAGTAGAAGGTGTGCTAGATCACCAGGCTACGGCCGCCCGGAGGGGGTAGATGGTTGTCTAATAAGTCCCGAGTACTAGCCTACAGAGCTAGTAGAAGGTGTGCTAGATCACCAGGCTACGGCCGCCCGGAGGGGGTAGATGGTTGTCTAATAAGTCCCGAGTACTAGCCTACAGAGCTAGTAGAAGGTGTGCTAAATCACCAGGCTACGGCCGGCCGGAGGGGGTAGATGGTTGTCTAATAAGTCCCGAGTACTAGCCTACAGAGCTAGTAGAAGGTGTGCTAGATCACCAGGCTACGGCCGCCCGGAGGGGGTAGATGGTTGTCTAATAAGTCCCGGGTACTAGCCTACAGAGCTAGTAGAAGGTGTGCTAGATCACCAGGCTACGGCCGCCCGGAGGGGGTAGATGGTTGTCTAATAAGTCCCGGGTACTAGCCTACAGAGCTAGTAGAAGGTGTGCTAGATCACCAGGCTACGGCCGCCCGGAGGGGGTAGATGGTTGTCTAATAAGTCCCGAGTACTAGCCTACAGAGCTAGTAGAAGGTGTGCTAGATCACCAGGCTACGGCCGCCCGGAGGGGGTAGATGGTTGTCTAATAAGTCCCGGGTACTGGCCAACAGAGCTAGTAGTAGGTGTGCTAGATCACCAGGCTACGGCCGCCCGGAGGTGGCAGATGGTTGTCTAATAAGTCCCGGGTACTAGCCTACAGAGCTAGTAGAAGGTGTGCTAGATCACCAGGCTACGGCCGCCCGGAGGGGGTAGATGGTTGTCTAATAAGTCCCGGGTACTAGCCTACAGAGCTAGTAGAAGGTGTGCTAGATCACCAGGCTACGGACGCCCGGAGGGGGTAGATGGTTGTCTAATAAGTCCCGAGTACTAGCCTACAGAGCTAGTAGAAGGTGTGCTAGATCACCAGGCTACGGCCGCCCGGAGGGGGTAGATGGTTGTCTAATAAGTCCCGAGTACTAGCCTACAGAGCTAGTAGAAGGTGTGCTAGATCACCAGGCTACGGCCGCCCGGAGGGGGTAGATGGTTGTCTAATAAGTCCCGAGTACTAGCCAACAGAGCTAGTAGAAGGTGTGCTAGATCACCAGGCTACGGCCGCCCGGAGGGGGTAGATGGTTGTCTAATAAGTCCCGAGTACTAGCCTACAGAGCTAGTAGAAGGTGTGCTAGATCACCAGGAGGCCCCACCGAGGTTTTCGATAGTCTTCCCTGCGGAGTTGACGCGTGTAAGTGGCGTATCCACTTCCATCCCTTCTTGACGGTCTGCTTAGCGCGGGGGGGGGGGGTTATGAATTCAGATACTGCCCTATGGAAAGAGACCCGGAGTATCCATCGCTCCCGGGTAGAAGGAGCCAGGGTCCTTGGTCCTACGGGTCCTGACTAAATGGAGTAGAATCTCTGCGCTTAACTGTAGGGTCAATTATCATCTTCATACTTTCAGGGATGGTATTGCATTTATTTCTATATTACCAAATATCTAAAAATATATTTGAAGTTTGTAACAATTTATTGGGTATTATGAGAGAGAGTATATAAAGCATATGGAATATTAAGTATTACTGATGGGATTTACTTGAGGTCAGGGGCGGTTCCTCCATAAGGTTGCAGGTTTGCGCTGCACCCACTGATTCTGAATATACAACAGGTGCATTTTGCACATTAAAGCTGTACTTGTTTGCATTGTTTTATATACAAACATGTTTCAATTACGCTTATCGTCTGTAGCTGCCCATGACCGCAGGAGTCGAAATAAACAGTGATTAGCTGTAGGAGGCACAGATTTGCAGCGTAGAGTTAACCTAAGATTTCGCCGAAATGTAGGCCCTCTGAGGGGTTTGCGGGAAGGTGAAGAGATGGGAGTGGCTTCTTATACATTGCTTAAATGGAGGTTTATAAACCTAGTTCCTCCTACTCTTAGCAACGGCTATAGCGTGACCTTCAGGCTTAGCTTCTGTGTGCTCTGCTTTTCGAACCCAGGGAGAATTTAATTAAATGCATGGAGGTTATTCAGAAGAGAGCTCTGTTAAAAAACAACGCCACACTTGTTCAGGCTTCTGGGTTTATGGCCACTTTGAAAGATTATAACTTTGTATTCTGGCTGTCTTTCTTCTACAAGATCAGGCCACAAGTGGACATTTTGTACAATCAGCTGCAGAAACGAGACTGCAATGCAACATTTGCCATTGCCCATCTAAACGCATTTAAAAGGGAAGTGCAAAAGGTAAGAAATAGCGTGGATATCGAGGAACATGAAGAAACTGCAATTAAGAGGAGAAGAATAGAAGATAATGATGTGAAAAGAAGAGAAGCTCTTGAAGTATGTGACATTCTTAGAGAAGCAAAGGGCAGATTTAGCTTCACGGAGCACCTGGTAGCCTCGACTTTGTTTCATCAAGAAAATTTCTAAGACATTTCCAGAGGATTCCCTTAGAGAAACAATAAGGTTCTATCCTTTTATCATTGGAACAAAAATTCGTAGAGAACTGACTGTAATTTACAGTCGAGAGGAATTTCGTGGAATGTCCGGCGCTTTGTGCTTGATGGACTTCAATAAGGAAAACAATTTATGTACTACATTCAGCGAATATGTCAAACTCCTTCGAATACTGTTAACTATGCCAATGTGTACCGCTGAAGCAGAATGCTGTTTCTCAACTTTTAAAAGAATAAAATTTTTCCTTAGGAACACAATGTCACAGGACCGATTGTCAGCATTAGCAATGATTTCAATTGAGAGGGAGTTTGTTATGAAGATCAGCGATTTCAACGCAAAAGTTATCGATAGATTCGCCAGGTTTAAGGAGAGTAGAGCAGAGAATCTGTATAAATAGGTGAGTCATTACTACTCTGTATTTTATTTTTCATTTGTACACCACCAATAATTTAACCCACCAGCCGCCACTGCTTGAGGTATATAAAATAAGGGTAATGCATTAGTAGCTACTGTTAACCCAGTAGTAATTTGAATTCTGCTCTCGTATTCTACATTGTTAAACTGCATAAAGAGGGCTGCAGGATTATACAGTAGCATTCGTCGGAAACTGGCGACTTTCAGTGCACATTGCAAATGGGAGCATATTTTTGCATACGCGAAATACATACGGATGGAGTATTAATAAGCGATTTTTGGAAACTGGAAACAGTGTGAATATGGCTTTATATCCGCGAGCTTTACTGTAATGAAAATATGGCTTCAAAATGTGGACTTGTGTTTGCCTTTCAGGTGCTCATGAACTCTGCTTTAAAGACTGTGGATGTTTAGATACAACACGCGGATGTGGAACGTGTAATGTTTTTGTGAGCGTAAAGAATAAAAGTGTGGCGGGCTAAAAGCTTGTTTAACTAAACAAAAAACGTACCGCGCATTCAGCTCACTTAATTTGCCCCGCGATTAATTTGTATAAACCACCTATTCCTGGCTTGAAAATGAATTCGATTTGTCTCCATTTTCGCAGCAGCACATTTGCGTAGTAAAGTTTTAAACAAGTAAATAAAAATAATAACGACCACCCTAACAAACTCCTAACTGTTTGCTTGCAAAGCGTTATTATCACTGTATTATTATAGTAATCATCATTATTATAGTAGGCATTTGGCGAGAGGGCAACAAAGCCCGTTTATTGATAAGCATAACGTGGAATATGGAGAGCCGGTTTCGCACTAATCCCCCCCCCCCTTCTCTCCTCGCTAGAGCCACGTACATTCATTACCGTTTTAATGGAAGTAATTAAAGCTCATGGCCCAGGCAGCCTCCCCATAGAAACACAGCAATGATGGCGCCCAGTTTAGCCAATCAAATGTGGCTAATACATCATCCCCTAGGTTATTATACGCGTGTGTGTGGAGAGAGATACTTTTCCTCTACTGTGTTTACTTCCACACAGTCATGCGGTGGTGTTATGATTGTGATTTATGCATTGGGTTTAACTCTCGGTCGGTACACACGTACACGCATAAAAAAGGGAGCAGTCACCACTAATAGCACAGGGGATGAAAATAGAGCAAACATTTGAATATGGAACCCAATATCACCGTTAAATAGTTTCCGCTATGATTACCATCGGAGTACTTGCATTGCGGCTACTCAAAAGCGAAATTGAATCATCCTGTCAGGTTGCGCATGTCTGACTTCTCTTTACCTATCATCGTGAATGACGCTGAATATTAATTACCAACTTGATTACTTTTTACTTTCCCTACACTTACCACAAGGTAGATTACATTCAAACCAAAATATGATTGGATTTTGTAAAACAAGTTAGGTATTGTGAGATACATTGACGTTGCTAATTAAACAAGAAAGGAAACTCCAAGTTTTCTCGGATGTGTAGATGTGGTGATGTACCGACGTTTCGGGATCATACATTGTTCCCGTCTTCAGGATATGCTGAATGAGTTCCAGCAGAACCAGCAGAAGAGACGAGTCGTCCAGTTTTTTCCTGAGCGGAGTGTTTTGTTTCTCAGCACCTAACCGCTTTGTGTGGCTTTATCTGAGCAGTATAAAGAAAGTCATGTGTGACAGGCGTTTGTCTTGGGCAGTGTTATATCTAGCCTTGATGGGTGCTATAGCTTCGTGAGAGGTGTGCTCCCAGTGCTGGTTGCGCTCTTCCGCCTTACCTAGGAGGCATCCGAGCACAGTCCGCTTGACGGGTTAGAGGGAAAGGAACTATGTCTAGGTATGGAACTTACCAAGCCATTTCTGGGCTTGGGGGTTTGGAGTCAGGGGACAGTGGCCCTGTTCAATTCTGGTTATCCAAAGCATCTTTGGGTAACCGGCAGCTTGGTCGGCGGCGAGGAACCCTGTGGTCGTAGTGGCCAAGTGTGTTCACCAGGTTATTTGGATGGGAGTCTACCTTATTGTTCTCTCCCGCACCACGTCCACAATGTACGGGACTCCGGAGTAGATGTGAAGGATGTGGGACGGGAATCTACGTCCAGTATCGTAGATCATTCGCAGTGCCCTAATCTGGACACAATGTAGTCTGCGGATAGTGGTCGGAGCCGCTGATCCCCAGACTTCGCAGCCGTACAGAATCAGGGGCGCTATAATCGCCCGATGCAGGCGTAGCTTGAGGTGCGTTGGCATGGTGGATTTTATTATAGGGTACAACTGCGTGAGTGCTGCATGCTCTTGTCCGGCTTTGACCCGGACGTGAGGTGCGTAGGTAAGACCGCGATCGAGGTGGACGCCAAGGTATTTGGCAGTGGGAACCCAAGGGATTTGCCTCTGCCTCAACCTCAGCGACCAATTCGGTCGCCCAGCTCGGACCTTAGCCAAGAGAAGATTGGAGCTCTTGTCATGAAATGAGTCAAATTTCCTTTTTTTTAAACAAAAACATAATTTATTTGTAGTAACGTAGGAAAGGGGCAAGGGATGGAAGTTATCTCCTGTCAGTTGTGGAGTCCCGCATTAGCACCTCCGATATTAGCGCATATCTAAATGCTGCCGCACAATGTGCGGGAGCGCATAGGAGTTAAATTCCTTGGCCATGACCGTGACCGAAGTCCTGAGCATGGCACGAAGGGGATTATGCATACTTTATTTTGAGGATTAGTGGGCTTTATTGTTGGGGATTGAGAGCATAGTGTCTCCTTGCGCGTTCACTAAGGGAGACAGTAAGAAGTTCTGTGTTGACTTGCAGGTGCTGCTCAACCAGGCGGTGGAGCAGTTGCAGGAGCTGGTCTAGTTTGGCGCCGGTGCTGGTGTGACTCTCCTCCAGCCGTAAGAGATTTCGCGTCACAGATGATGAATTGTCACTGTTGTGGAGTTGCTGTAGATGTTGTGCCAGATCTAGCCGGGTTTGAAGTTCGGATGTGTCATCTACAGAGCGTTGGGCGATTGCTGTTATCTTTCTAAGATAAGTCTGCTCTGAGTGGCGTCCTGTGATATTTGCGGTGACTGTCTCTTCAAGTTGTCCAAGACTTGGTGCAATGTTGAGCACCTCCGAGTGGAGGTCATGGATTTCTTCTCTGGAGGACTACGTAGCTGTGATGGACTTCTCTAGAGAGGTGAGCCGGGCTCCGATGTTCTCCACTCCCTTCGAAGTTCCTGAAGAGCTACCCTCAAGCCTTCTTCAGGAAGGGTGGTACGTGCTGCTGCCGAGGTAGGGATTGAGCGAGGTATATCATCCCTGGTCGTCGCTGTGTTGCCTTGTGTTGGATGCCTCGGTCTGAATTAGCGTGGGCACTGTGGCTGACCTGTGAAATGGCCTACGCCATTGCAGGTTGCACAGTATCTGTGTCGGTGCCGTAGATCATGACTTCTACACTCGATGGTGAGGCACCGTGACCCACAGTAGTGACATCTTGGAGGAGCTGTGCACGTGGAGGTGCAGTGGCTGTAGTCGCAGCATCGCCGACACGGGACGCGACGCTCCAATTTGCTTGTCTTGATTCTCAGGCAGCGCCCTAACAAGGGCAGCCCCGTCCTCAAGGCAGCATCCTGCTCCAAGTGGTCGACCAGATGCAAGCGAACTAAAGTGCTGGTACCCTATCTCGTAAAAATCCTGTTGGCTCTCCAGCCAGAGGGCCACATCTGCTTCGCGGCGGAGAGGGCGAATCTGCTAGGTAGGTCACACCTTCTTTTGCTGTACCATTTGCATAGATTTAGGGTGAATGTTACATTTGCTATTTCTGCTACAGCTGACATTTGGTGCATTCCAATTATGTTGTCTTCAATATCTTGAACTACTTGAACTTCGTTTCCTTCAAGTGTTCTTGTTTTGCAAATATATATTGTTGCAATAATTGATCCTGCCATAGATGTGTTTTCAAACCCTAAATAAAGCTTCCATCCTAGTAGCACTCCTGCTTGACCTGCTTCCCGAAGTTTTATAGTGTGGTAGCTGTCTGATTGAACATCATTAAGAATTGGATGAGTTGATGTTTGAATTGGGCGCTTGCGGCTGTAAAAACGTCTTCCCGATGCAGGCATTGTGCAACGAATGACAAGTTACTACTTGCAAAGAACGCAGTACCTGAATGGTGGAGCTCCAAATGCACCAAAGTTTAGAACATTTAGTTCTCTTTGCACTTTTAAAATTAAATATAGATCTTCTTATAATGAAAGACGAATGTCGGGTAGCTCTAAGCTCAATGGACTCCGGACTCATTTGAGCATCATTTCACCCATTCCATTCATCGTCCGATGTGACTTAACGTTGGAGGACATAAATTAAAATTAAGAAAAGATTATTACGGCAGCGCATACCACATATAGTAAGGCAGGGAAATATACGAGTAATGCGATCCATATAAACCTGGACCATTTCAATAGGCCATAACTTTTGAACTAATTATAGGACACACGTACAACTTTGGAAGAATATAATACACAATTGGGAGATTACATTACACTATTTACATCTCAGAGAAAATGTTGGAAGTGTCCTCCAGCAGCGTCTATACATGTTTGTACTCGTCTCACCATATTCTCTGAAGTTTTACGGAGAGTATCCTCGTCAATGTTACTTATTTCGGTTCGAATGGATTCCTTGAGAACATCAATTGTCCGTGGCCTGTTCTTGTACACTCTATGTTTAGATACTCCCAAAAGAAAACAAAATGTGGTGAGGTTTAGGTCAGGGGATCTGGGGGGCCACAGACGTTTTGAGATAATTCGATTATCAAAGAAACTGCTTACAAGTTCCATTGTGTCATTAGATGTATGATACGTTGCTCCATCTTGCTGGAAATAACCTTCTCTCAATTCGATATCGTCTACATAAAAATTATATTTATATTATTGTCTTGTTTTAATTCTGAAGGTCTAAAATATTATCAGCATTTTAATTTAGTTATTTTAAATTTACTGGGAAAAGAATTCACTAGAAATTATTAAAAATTGTAGTAGAAAGGGAACAAGATTAAAAAAGAAAGTAAAATAGTGACTGAAGAGGTGGAAACAAAGGATAGTGAATATTAATGTGTTTGATAACGATAATATTGGTTTAAATTTTTAAGAAGTATTGTTTAAATGTTAAATTACTTAAAATGACGTAAAGACAAGATTATGAAAATTACCAAACACGGTAATGAAAAGTGAGTAAAGATGATGTAAACCAACGAGAAATTATTGAATTGACTGTTGCTATGGCCAATTCAATAATTTCAAATTAGGTAGAGTTAACTTGTTTAAACTCATTGTTAACCACCTCAGACATTTGGTGGACACCACTGCTGACCTCGCAGTTTTTGAATCAACGAGAAAACAATATCAGCTGCTCAATGCATCGCAGTGTACACCCAGGATTGAAGAGAAAGAGAATAGAGAATGGAAACTTATATGGAAGAATCTCTTCAATAAAGTTGTTCCCACTGATTGGCAAGAGACAGCATATGAAGTATTAAAGGAGACCATACCAACAACGGGGAAATTATGGCGACATGGCCGTGCAACATATAACATATGCCAAATTTGTTCACAAATAGACACCTTGGAACATAGGATTGCCTCTTGCAAACAGGTGCATAATATCTGGAGGGTGCTCAGAGACTTTATTGGAAAATGGTGTCCGCCGGAGTTTCCACCATGTCTTCGAAGGCTACAGAGACTGGAATTCAGTTTTAAAGACACGGCGCTCTACAGATGTGCGATCTGGTTGGTAATGGGAACATTACACTGGATAATTCAGAAAAATCCTGGAAATGTGGCATTACAGAGGGAATGGTTTGAATTCCTGCAAAGGGAACGCTGGAAGCTAATCACGGCGGGGCTCAGTGATTCTATGGAGCCGTATATCACCCGATTTGAGCTCCATTACACTAGTTCAGAAGTCAACTTCCATCCCAACATCTAGACTGGCTGCTTTCACGGAGCGCAGACAATCTTTAGCAAGATCATTTTGCTCGCCACAAGTTTCTTAGAACAGTGACCCTTCAGATAGTTAGGCAATCCTTTGCAATGACTTTCCTCTTCAAATGGACGCAGGAGGATAACTTAAGAGTCTCAACAGTTACCATTGTAAATACAATTGTATATGTGAAGTGTTGATTAAATTGTACAGCAGTTAACATTGTGATACACCATGATGGTTAGATACAGTAAATATGTGGCGTGAATTGGACTGAGTGCTAGTCAGTGAGCTAGGAGCAGTGTTAATGTAAATTATTGTAAGATACCAAATTAAATGAAGATTATAAACTGTTATTATTGATCTTCCTTTTGAAATGGCTGTGGTGATCTTCACAAACTCTGGCTGCAAATACAAGCCACTTAAACTTTATTGAAGGCCATTTAGACTGAAATGATAGATTATCTGAGTTAGGTTTAACTATAAATGTTTTTGTAAAAATTTTTAGTCAGTCCCAAGTGGTTAGCTAATCTGAATAATAAATATTAAATAAACATAACACTGCTTTATAAAAGGTAGTATGGATAACTACCAGGTAGGGGTACAGCTCTTGTGTTGGTAACATCCATTATTATTTCTGATGCAGTTGAAACTGTAGATAATTTGGAACTAATGTTTAAGACAGAATGTCGCTTTTGTAATATTTGTACAGTGTTAATACTATCTGTAGATGTGCAGTTGCTAATTGTTTCATAAATTCTGCAAAATTTTATAATTGAATTTCTGTATGTAATGCGAGTTTATTTTGTACGAACAATTTAATATGATTAAAAAAATGTAAAAAAAGAGTAGTAAAGACAGTGCTATTTGTAGATGACGAAATACTGATAGCCAAAAGTGAAGTTGAACTTTAAATAATAACATACAAATTAAACTTAATATTAAAATAATAATAATAATAATAATAATAATAATAATAATAATAATAATAATAATAATAATAATAATAATAATAATAATAATAATAATAATAATAATAATAATGACGGATAATGCCTTTCACGAAGGCGTTTCTTCAAGTTAGGGAATAGAAAAAAAAAACTTCATTCTACGTACAGATGTCGTGTAGTAAAGAAGAAAAACTTAATTGTGCATGGACGCTGTTTAGTATAGAAGCAACAGTTTGTGTAGAATCATCATGGAGAAATACATTATCATTGTAAACCGAACAGCGACGCTTCTAAAATCATGTATTAATATTGTAATGCGGTGTGTTTATGTTAACTTCTGAAGGAATTAAAATTGGAATATTTGAAAAGAAATTCAGGCATTTCTTTAATTTATTTAGTAAATTATTTTCGTGTCTTCCCGTATGATACTATGCCCTAGGTAAGAGATGTTCATGCAACGACTATAGCTGCCGTAACAATGAGAGGACATCGCGACCACGAGCGTCGGCTCCAGCCCCAAGTACTGAACATTGCAGTATCCCAATACGCGGTGCAGAACATCAGATTCTCATTAAAAACCCGTCCCAGCATTGGTATTCTATTTTGATCTACTTTCACTATAGAAAAATCACATTCGACCTGTAACATTAATGTAACAATGTACTCAAGTTTGTCTTCCTGCAATTAGTAGACATGACCACGAAGGTTCCAGATAACTCATATTACTCAAAATTATAGAATTATAGAATTTGAAAATTCTGTTTGAGATATTATTGCTATTGGAAACATTGGAGGTCAGGGGCGGCCGGTGAGTAATTGTATTGGCGGTGCCATAAATGAATGATGAATGAATGACTAAAGAAATAGATAAAAATAAATTAGTAAATGAATAAATAAATACATTAATGAAGAAATAATAAATGAATGAATAAGTAAATAAATAAATAAATAATAAATGCATGCATAAATAAATAATAAAGGAATGAATGAATAAATAAATAAAATAAACAAATAAGTGTTGTTAAAATATAAATATGTGTACCAATTGCGAACGATTTAGGTAATCTTATCAATAATCCATCCTATTTTATAATATACTGTACCAAACAGAACGTAGAGGGAAACAGAAATAGATATTTATTACATCCGTACTCTTGTTACGCACAAGTGTAGCGAACACAGTAAAAGTTTGATAATATAATTCATGGAGAATGTGATAAGAAGCGTTCGTGTACGATTTCGTACGATTTCACTGCACTCTAGCGGATAAAACGTAAGTTACGTGCCAGAGAAATCTCGGCACTACCTTCTCCCATAAGAAGCCGTGTATAAGCAGACATCCTAGCCCTAACAGAGGTGCTTATGAGCGTAGATGTTGCCGTTCTGGAATCGGCGCCAAGCCACGGAAGACAATCATGACAGAGCGCTTGCGTTTAATGCGGCTATTCACACGAGGGAGCAGATACTCAGAAACAATCCTTTTTGCGCAATTCCTATACATTTCTCTTTCTTTAGTTTTCATACAGATGGTGCCATGGCACAGCGGCACTACCTCAGAAGCCGCCACTGTTGGCGGTATACTTTATTCATATGCAACGACTTTCCTCCAATGCAAATGAAACGTCTTTAATAATCCTCATAAATGTCCCCTAATTAATTACCTATATGAAGTTCTATGGGTACAGAAATACAAAAATATGAGAATATATGTACCACAGATACAAGCACGGACTTTCTACTAAGAATACCATTATTTTAGATTCAGGGCCAAGCGCTCGTTTTTCCTGTAAAATCTTGATGAAGAATTTGAGTGGAATGCAATACCTACCTAATTACGCAGAATGTGAATATGAATGTGAATATATATAATGGATGCACTATAAACTGTTCCTGATGTGCTATAAAAATTCTGCCAGGTGACCCAAATGAATAATCAAATTACGTCGGTTGCACTTGGTAAAAATAAACGTGGAGAAACTGGGAAGATGTGACAAGATGGAATAAGCGCAGCTATGCTGAAGGAGGACCTGGATGGGGCAGTTTGAGAGATAGAAATCTCTGGAAAAGATACATTGAAGTAAAGCACAGAGCCTGTAAAAGTGAGCACATTTTTAAAATACTAGTAACGTTTTGAAATAAAATGAATAGGCTAAAATATAGATACTGTCTCTTAAGTCATTTCATTTATTAAGAAAAACAATTATTTCAAATGTGTTCTGACAAATTAACTAATTTTTGAAGTATAGACCATTAGATTCTATGGTTGTGAGTCTCGTTCAGAAGGGTTTATTATCCCACGATGCTACCTGTCTCTGTTCTGTGATGCAAAGAATTCGGTGACATCTACTTGCTCTGTTAGAACGTTGTAAAAATTTATTCCACGTAGAAAATGGACCATGGTTCTAAACAGGATACACTGAGTAACAATGAAAATGTTTCGGGCTTAAAAATAGTGATTGTACATGTATTTCCATCTGATGAATTCAAAAATCACCACAAAAATGATAGATTAGCTCTTGTTTTGAAGATAAAGTGACATTTCATATTTAGAGTGAAGATTTTAAATTTCGGGGATTTCTTTGGGAATTGGCACACCTGCCAAATAACAAAACACAATCAGAGAGAAATTTTGGAAATTAAGTGATGCAAAAGTTAAGGAAGGCATTTTTGTCGGACCACAAATAAGACAACTTGTAAAGGATCCTGCATTTGACCAAATTTTGGAGGGGAAAGAAAAGGAAGCTTGGGAAGCCTTCAAGGGTGTTGTTCATGGATTTTTAGGCAACAAAAGAGATGACAACTACAAGCATTTGGTGACAGTGCTCCTGCAAAAATACCGTAACCTTGGATGTAACATCCATTTTCTCCACTCCCACCTAGACTTTCTCCCTCCTAGTTGTGGAGCTGTTAGTGATGAACATGGGGAGAGATTCCATCAGGACATTTCTGTTATGGAACAAAGATATCAGGGTCGTTGAAATGAAGTAATGCTTGGTCTTTGTATAGGGATTCTGCGGAACTCCATCACAAGAGGCAAGCTAAAAGACGACGAAGTCAATAGGGCACCACATGATTGTCTTCAGACACGACTATCTGTGAAGAATTTGTCCAACAATTTAGAACTCTTAGCATGTAATTACCAGTTAAAAAACTCAAATGCACTCTTTCATTGTTGTTATGTAATTAAAATGTGTCCTTTTCTCTCAATCCGTTAATATGTAGTAATACTTCCACCTTGTGTATATTCATAGAAACTAGAGCTAATAAAAGATTTTCATTGTCATATTTGTTTTTCTCAACCCCAAAATTGGTAGAATTGCCTCATGAAGTGCTCGAAGCATTCAAAAATTATTTTGTTGTTGCCCAGTGTAATCTTATGGTGCCAGATCAGGGCTGTATGCTGGGTGTGGTAGCAGTTCGATTCCTCCTAATTCCTGAATTTTTTCCAATGTTTGTTCGTGCACTATGGGTGTAGCATTGTCCTGTTACATTAGAACTCTCTTTTGGTTAACTGATGCTGGGTATCTTCGTCTTTAAAATTTCATGAACTCGTTCCAGTTAACATCAATCGCCCGCCGGTTTGTAACAAAGTCACAGTGAATCACACCTTAAAAATTTCTCCAGACACACATTATCTTGGTACCGAACTCATGCTTTTTAACGATGAGTTTCGTAGGTTGGCGGGGATCAAGTCACTGTTGCGGGGCATTAGGGTTTCAGTAATGTACCCATTTCTCTAATTGATGGAAATTAATCATTTCTCCACACTAGCCGTATATAGGCTAAGATATTTGATGGATAGAGTCAACATGAAAAATTCAATGCCATGGCTGGGATTTGAACCATGGATGGATGGAAACCAGGAGTCAACATGAAAAATTCAATGCTATGGCCGGGATTTGAACCATGGATGGATGGAAACCAGGAGATCCGTGGTTCAAATCCCGGTCATGGCATTGGATTTTTCATGTTGACTCTACCCATCAAATATCTTAGCCTATATACGGCTAGGGTGGAGAAATGATTAATTTCCATCAATTAACTAAAATAAGAGTTAAATGATGAAGCCTGGGACTCAAGTACTTAAAATAGTAAGTCGCCACAATCGGTGTATCTCGGATGCGAGAGCCCCTAGTGGTCTACCGGGGATATATACGAGTCAACTGGAGAATTTAATGCCAGGATGGACGTTGGCCATGGTAGCTCAAAGGTCAAGAGCGACTAGACGGAAACCAGGAGATCCGTGGTTCAAATCCCGGCCATGGCATTGAATTTTTCATGTTGACTCTATCCATCACCTACCCATTTCTGGATTCTCCTCACAAATCTATCATTCATGGGATTACGGATATGCTGACCGCAGATGTCTACTCTACGTTCAGCCTGTTTAGGTGTCAGTTCATGAGGTACATATGTACAGCTTCTGTATGATTTTCCAAGTGTCTTGGTATGGTATGGTATCTTTTGATCCACTAAGTTCTTTTGAAAGCATCCGGTACTTGTTGCAAATCTTTATGTATGTCCATAGTATTCCACATTTTAGGTCTTCTGGAACGAGGCATCTTTAGTGTGTTCGTCTCCATTGTTGTAAACATCGTTGTGCCACACGCTCACTAACGACATCTTCACCTCCCACTTCACATATTCTTTGAGCTGTGACACGACTTTATAATCTTGTTTCCAATAGTGCTTTAGAAGTACTCTAATTTGAAACGTTATCTCCGTTTTGTGATTGTTTATTAACAAATGATACACGCACGTAACACTAGTCATGGCATTCTGTAAATAGCATTGCCAAACCAAAGCAATCCAATAAATTTTCCAAGATACCAAAATCTAAAACCTAATTTTACTTATCAGACAACCTAATATATGAAAGGGCTAATGCTATGATACTAATGGACATTTACATTAAAATCAAATAATGTTTCCGGAAAGAGATGAAACGCAATAGGTAACGCCGAATAAGGGAAAGGTAATGATGAATAGAAAGTAACACACAAATCTCTGGAATTTAAACCTGGTACTCAATGTTAGATCAGGGAGTAATGTGAAATACTATGAAAGCTTTTCATGGCCAGGAAGATCTCATCGGGCTTGTTTCCCCACGTAACCTCAGGTGGCAATTTGGACTCAATAGTGCTATGAAATACTACAGCACTTTGAAAATGCCACTATAGCATCTGATTGATGAATCCTGTCACAAATATTTTATAAAGAGGTCGAGGATGAGGGCATTTCTTTCCAATGAAACAATTTGGAAATACTGGTTACGTTTCATGATTTACCTCCATTATTAGATTTCTCTAGCAAATTGCAACACCTTTCATGTTCAATCAACGCTTCTAATTACTCGTGCAGCAACATACGTATGCAAGTAACAGCAAATAGCTTCTTGTGTTTGTAAACCTCTTGTCAGAATTGTCACGCAGTGTCTATGTTTGGAAGATAGCATCAGGAAGCTGGGGAGATACAGAGGCCGACATAACTATTCGAACGTAAACATATTTATTACTTATATTATTTTAAAGCTACACAGAGTAAGCATACGTAAATACAACGGGTACAAAATAAACTTGAGTCTTCCATTAAACATATAAAATCATAAATAGCAACTGAAACTAATTTGTACTACAAGGAGAAATAAAACGGTTACTTTACATCTGGACATAAGTATTCGAATAGAGAACAGCTAGTGTTTTGTTATCATCCCCTTTCATTGGATTACTGCTGATAATCGTTTGGGCATTGCCTGTATGTGACTGCAGAGTCCATATTTCTCCACTCAGTTTGAAGAAGTACTTTCAGATAGTCCTTGATGTTTCCTCACACGCTCCTCGAGTTCCTTGCAGATATTCTCTACGTGATTTAAATCTGGAGATTTTAGCGGTGTCTTCTAAGTGTGAGGAGTGTTGTACACGATCCAAAGACTTACAATTTCAGCAATATGCTTCGGATCATTATCCTGATGGAAGTAATAATAATCCCAGCTTCTCTGTACTCTTTTTATGATTGTTTTCAAGAATCTTCTTGTATTCAAATTTGTCTGTGATCCCATCTCTGAACATCAGTTCCCCAAAGACAGATGAAGCTATACAGCCCCATACAATCACACTACTCTCACCATGTTTCACTGTAGCTATCATGATCTTAGGTTACCATTCTGTATTTGACAGTCTCCACACCTTTAGACATACATCACTCTTGTATAAGCAGAATTTACTCTCGTTCGACCAGAGAACCTTATCCCAGAATTTTGTTTGTTTCACCACAAACTGTGTAGCAAATTCTATACGCTTTTTCTTACTCACCTTGTTAACATATGATGTCTTCCTAGGAACGCGGGCATTGTACCCAGTACTATTTAAAACCCGTTCAACTGTTCTGGTGTGAACCACAGTGCCAAAATATTGCTCAAGGCATCCTCTAATCTCAGATGCAGTGACTCTTGGATTCCGCTTCACCATTTTTATTATTTGCCTCCTGTCTCTGGTGGTGAGTTTAGAAGGAGCGCCATTTCTAGGTTTATTTACAACAGTAGTTGTCTGTTTGAAGCGTTGAATTATGCAGAACACTGTAGTTTTGCTTCTGTTAATGGTTTTGGCAATTTCAGAGAGAGATTTGTTTTGTTTATACATATTTATCGCGATATTCCTTTCTGCCACCGTCGTCTCCTTACCTTTACGTCCCATATTACCCCTGAGTTCACAATCGGCTGAATAACATTGAGCACACTGTCTCGAGGAACAGCATAAACACAACTGCTATGTGGTAGGGGCGTGTAGGGTACCTTTGTCTCTGTTCGATTGGGTACGTTCGAATACTTATGTCCTCCAATAAGAGGCACAATGGAATAAATACAGTACAGATTGTGTAATAAATACATGCTAAGTGATATTTTAAATATTGTTTCAGATACACAAACGGTTAATGTTTACATTTTTAAAAATTCGACGCTGTCAAATAAACATTACAGTATTTACAGTATGTGCAATGTTACATGTTATATTATTCGAATACTTGTGTCCGCCTCTGTAAGCACCGCTCTCTACGCTACGGAAGTGAGATCGGTAGGTAACCTTTAAGGAAATTTCCCTTCTCTGCGCTTCTAGAATGTTCTGGAACCCTATACACTTATATAGCAGCTGGTTTTTGTCTCGAGAGTGTCTTAGTAAGTGCGTTTCTAGTGAGACAAATGGTGTTATCCTCCGAGCGAGGTTCTGACGACTGTTGCTACTGCAGAAGAGATTGAAGAATTGTTGCGTTCGACTCTCCAGAGAGTGAAGACGAGCTTAAGTTGTGCGTATTTCATTATACAGATACTTGGCGAAGAAATTTATGTGAAAGTGAAAAGTTGAATTAGATGACATGATAGCGAGATTTTAGTGAAGTGATAGGTAAAAAGTTAAGTTTTACTGGAAATAATAATTTCTTTCACACTAGCCGTGTGTTGGCTAAGGTTTGGATAAGTAGAGCCAGACTGAAAAATTCAATGCCATAGCCGGGATTTGAACTACGGATCTCCCGCTCTCGGTGCGGTTGCTCAGTGGTTTAGAGCAACCACACGGAGAGCGGGAAATCCGTGGTTCAAATCCCGGCTATGGCATTGAATATTTCTCCAAACAGTTTTACTGTTTCTTATATGTCTACATGTATCAGACGTATAAGCATTGGTCTACTGATCTCTTGCCCATCCGATGGTTTTTAAAACGACTCATGTTAGTAGTTTTAATTTCGTAAAATAACTTATGTGAGACGAAATTTCGACACAACTAGCAATGATAATATCCTTAGCAAACAAAAATTATTTTGTTGCATCCATGATTCTTATATTATTAAATTAGAAGTGCCTAAACTAGGTAGCAATTGGCTTTAGGGTGACAGTAAGGTTGACACTTGGCAAAAACACTGCTCCACAAACATTTGTTCACTAAAACCAAATTTGGCTATACCGGGTTTTAATAAACAAGTACTTGAACATCACACTGTGATTGAACACACTAAATATGATACTCATAATTCTTAAGAAAGAACATATGACAAAATTATGATAAAGTAACGAGCTATGTTGTCTCTAGTACATAACTAATTTTCCCCGAATAACTCGATCACTACAAACTACCGACCTCACTCTTGCCTGACTGTTAAACCGGTCACATGGTGTCAAACAATTGTGTGATGTCTCACGAAATATAGAAAATTAAATAAACTATAAACCTATTGATAACTTAAAGTACGAAAAAGTATCCAGTTGGATAAACAATGAACACACGAATGATTTATGTACTCCATGAAAAAGGTAACAATTGTAACATTCATGATAAAATACTATCAACAAAACATCAAGGGTATTAGAAGTGATCGAGATGCGTTTTTCGACAGTCATCATGAGTGATAAAAGTTCCTCAACTATTACCACTAGTTTCTCGAGGATGCGCAGATATCTTAGCTGATAGAAAGATACCCTGGACTGGCAGTTAACTTAGGAGCACATTGCTGTGTTACCACGAACAGTGTCAAACCACTGTCTTATTCACTGTCTCTGCTTTATTTGTATATTTTAGGGGGAGACACCTTACACGCTTAGACTTACATAGATACATTTGGCTACCCCCCGTGGGGAGAAGAGATGGGAACCACAGAGGCCTATAGCTGAAGACAGCCATACTACACAAACGCGGGGAAGTCCCTACTAGTCCAACTACTACAGTTGCTTAAAAATGACGATGAACGTCCCGTCAACCAAGCAGCTCAGTACTGTCCATGGGGGTATCCTTTATTGAGCAAGAATCTACGCCATCTGTCCAGCACCAGCAGTCACACGAAGATCAGACAATCAATCACCTGAAATATGAAAAGGAAACAGAAGAAGATAGAAATGTTGGATGTATTGCTAGAATTTGCCTACGGTTAAGAAAAAGCCATCAAAACTGAAATACTGAGTGGACGGTCGAGGCGAATTGAAGTCGGGATTTCCCCGAACACAAGTATTAAGTAGAGGGGATATAGCACTTACATAAAAGTTTAGAAAATAAATCCTCACTTAAAGTAATCTTTTGAAGCTCATTGGAAAATAAAGACAGATTTTTATTATATTGTATTATATTGTATTTTATTATATTGTATTATATCAGAGACTTGAGAAGGTCAGTAATTGTTCCAAACACTATAAGTAAGCTTTGTATGCCTCGCTTACTCCCCCAGTCTCTCTTTCTCTCCCCTCCTCTCTCTGTAATGTGTGAACAGTACTGTTCAAAATGAACCTTGGTATGTCACCGCGGCGCGAGGTTGGCTGTCAAGCCGCGAGATATTAGTGAATTCTTCTCCAGGAGCTTTTTTTTTTCCTTCCAAAAAAAATTCCCTTTACCTCAGATTCCTTTTATGGAGAAAACTTTGCTGTTATAGATTTTTTTAAATGGATCTCAACGATTTTAATTAAAATATACATTTAAGATACTACACAGAAAAATGGAACGTAAATCTTGAATTTTCTGGAATTAATCGTGAATCTCTTCATTCAAAATGATTTTTGCATAATTGATAAAGTGTCAAAAATGCACAAAATCTTATCATTAAGAAATTTAATAATCTTTCGTATTGGAAGCAACCTCCGTAGATATTCATTTTTTTTAATTGCGGTAAGTTGCGATTCCTGAAAGAATCACTTCTTAAGAGGACTTCAGCCTACAGTACTTCTCTCTGTTTATTGAAATGAGTATTTTGTGAACTGAAAACTTTTTATTTAGGAGAGATCATTATCCCACTGATATCGCCTATTAACATGCTATTTTCATAATGATAATATATCGAGAAAAATTATCATATCGTACTCACATAGGGCTTATTTTCGGCGGATAAAAAATATTTGGAAACTTTCACGTTGACAGGTTGACGTAAATTTGTCTTCTACTCAATAATTAAGTCCTGGTCCGGGATAATAAACAATGATTTATCCCTAGGCTACAAGTATCGCGACAGCATTAAATATCATTTAAACTCAGGCTTGCATGTAGTGAAGAGAAAATTGGCTACTCTAATTTTTCTTCCAGTGATGGGTGCCAGCAAGAAAAATACTGCAGATATAAAACTTGCACGTTTTCTAAATTATTTAGTTTATACAATATTTTTAAAACATAGAGTATGCTAGGAACTGATTATTTGTAAAAACAAATTGTTGTCACGCGTGAGCCATTTTGAGAGAAAGCCTAAACAAGATTATACAGGCTATTTGTGAACTACTTTTACTAATATGTGAAGTTCTAACATCAGCTGAACAATAGGCCGGTGTTGGATACATGATCCACTCACAATTTACTAGCAACTGTGGCTCAAGTGTCAAGTTAACAAAAGATAAAACCAGAATATGCATATTTAAAGAATCAGTCGTCTTTGGGAGGTCGTATCCATGCATACGTTTGCTCAGTTGTGAGCCCACATTAAGGGCATTGTTTCCACTATAAGGTACACGAAGCGGTTTCTGACGTATTCTGCTTGTAAGATAAATTTTCTGTGTGCTTATTGTTAGAGCAGATCAGACCTGGAAAACAGTTCTTCCAAGGTGTTAAGCCATTCCCCTACTTTCTCCATTCGTGACTAACAAAGCGGAAAACCTGCTCCACCTAATGTATTTAAGGATATTGTGACTTTGTGGGTTCGTGAAATGAAAAGTCCAATTGCACCACTCAAAAATGTTCTTTATTTCCACCAACTTACAGTTAAACACTTGCCAATTACACAGAATTACGTAATGCACACAATTACGATTCACCAGTTCGTCCGTTACAATGCCCGTACACAGTCTAATCGTCCGTACACTAGCGCTGCACTCTTACGCTGCTCGCCAAGAAGTGACTGACTGACTCAATTCACTCACTGCAGCCCTTTTTATAGGAATATCACTGTTTTCTAGAAGTCTCTGGTTTCAGTGAATTACCGCGAAGATTCCAGAGGACAGGGGAAGGGGAAAGAGGCGGCCAGCGACAAGTGGCATTTCCCTGACCATCCCCTCAGTTAGTGACAGAGACTAATGGGCGGGTGTGGCTTGGCTGCCTCTGACCCCCTTACTCAGCTGTCGTTGGTTGTGCTTTCCGCTAATTGGGTGATAATATGTACCACTGAAGTTTTATGAACCTTTTAAGAAAATCACATTTTCCTCTTGTTAGTCTATGAAATGCTGTAAGCCTTTCTGAATCCAAAGAATGCTTATATAGCATCCGCAAGCCATTTTTAAATGCTCTAATCTAATTTCAAAGTTACGCGAAGGCTAGTGTTAGATATGAATTCTAATTCTTTATCCTTGTTTTCTCGCTATTGAAAATTTCATTATTTTTCATTATTTAAGATGTTCCTTACGTCACAGTTTTAGTGTTAGTCTAATGAAACTTGCTACACACGTTCATAGATATACAGTCAATAGAAACTCCCCTGGGTTTTATTGTGAGATGTATTTAGGTACACTTTCTTTACTTCCAAACACAAACAAGTTAAAATTTTTGGGCAAAATGGCCATATACATAGCTTTAAAAATTTCTAGAGCCTGAAGTTATTGAGAGACAGAGAAACTTGGGATAAATTAAAAAAAGAAGATGTACTGGGAACCTGTTGTTAAAACATTAGACCAAAGTTTAACTTATTTTGTCACAAGGGACGTTTTAGTTAACGTAACCAAAAATAAATATATTTGACTATATTTTCCAAACTATAAAAGTGAAATTGATAAAATTTAGACTATATCACATTTGCATTAAGTTACATCTGTAGTATAAATCTTAAAACGCTAGCGTTATTATTTCAGGATTTCAAATTTTCAGTCATAGGTATCCTTAAATGCTAGACTACTCTGGGTAAGAAGGGTACGGATTACTTTGTTCACACCTTTGGAGTACACTTTCAAGGCCTAGTACAAGATAAGCGTCCAATTTACAGGTGGAACTCCATTCTCTTGGCATGACCAAGAGAAAAATCTGATATCACTTTCAAATTACTTTTCCTCGACAACAGAACGTTTTTATCGCCTGTTTGCTAATAGGTAATTCGAAATAGGGAATGCAGTAAGCATAAGCGTGGGCCTTTTTAAGAACGCTTGCTATGATGATGCTTTGAAAATTCCATTTTATGTGCATGATTAGTAAAAATATATTGTATATAAATAGTAATTAATACTAATTAATAATACATAATTAATAATGATTAATAATAAATAAGAACAAGAATACCACTTTTCATTTGAGAAAAGTATACGTTTGTAAAATTCAGACAAATAAAAGAATTTATTGAAAATGCTGAGAAGTAGCATCTAATATTAATTCCTTTCATAATTCCTTCCACGTAAAATGGAATAAAGGAAGGGATTCCTTTTAAAAAAATCATTGTATCGCACCCTTAAAAACGTCGAATTAAACTGTAACTTTTAGTATTTATGCCTTTAGTGTTTAGCTACAAAAATTCTGTTTTTGGATTCACGGAGTCTTTAAAAGAACATTTCTCCTAAAATTCAGCATAACATTTTCGTTGGATTATAATACCTTTGCTTACTAATTATACACAAAAGGGTAGAGAAGGTAGAACATGTAAAATAGATTATTTAAAAAAAATTAATCCAGCATTGAATAAATCACCTGTTTTAAAACTAGGACTAGATTACCTACATGTGGTTTTGCGGTACAGTTCCTAGAAATGGTTATTTTTGGAGTAAAGTGTTCTGCTTGAACCAACAATAAAAAGTACTTCTTTACAGTTTTTATCTCTTACAACTGAAAGTATCCTGGAAACGAATCCCTCTGTTACTGAAAACTTTTAAGTGTGTTTCCTATTTATTCCTTTATTTTCTTTGTTCACTACGAGCATTCTGAATTTTCGTTCAGATTTTGCCTCTAGCACAAAGAGCGAAAGCATTATTTGGTTGAAAATGGGAATGTTTCCGCTTTCAAATGTTGCTTTTCATTTTTAAAAGACTGTGGAAATAATATACGCTTCCATGGAGTTTTGGGGTTTACATTTCACATTTACCGTCTTATTTGTCTCCTAATTCTTTTATTTTTTTATCTTCACTTGCCTCTACCCCGCAGGTGTGCAGGCGAGAACACGGAGGCTGCCTGTTGTCTTTTTTTCCCTAAAAAAAAGGAACAATTTGCTTCCCCGTCTCCAGTAAGTCTCTGGCCTAACTTTATATTTACTGCAAAAGTATTTTCTCCTCTTTTATATGTTTTTAATTAACGGTAATTATACCGTTTGAGGGTTCACAATTCAGATGTTTTTATTTACTGTATTTTTTAGAAGTTGTTCATTCTACAGCGATGAAGGGTGAGGGAAAGTTGAGAGAGAGCAAGATGGTCACCCACCCCTTCGAAACCCACCCTCAGTTCAGGACGCGAACACTAAAGTGAATATTGATAACCCTACAAATGCCATCGTGAATGTTTGTTTCTCTCATTATCGATATACTAGATAAAGGGAGTGAAACATTTCGATGCTCAGGCGAGTAAATAAATTGCTACAAGGGATTTCTGGCAGTGAAGCTATGTTTATGTACTCCAGTTCCTTTCGTAACACCGTGCAAAGTCATGCACCTTCTTCATTCTTCTGCTGAATGAAGAGACAGCTCTACTGTACGTGTTGGTAAAATTGTTAGGAAGTAAGACCTAGTAGGTTTTCTTCTTGAATAAGTTGTGCATGAAAGTCATAATGAAAAGATAAAATATTTAACTAAATCTTTAAAAATTAAGTTTAAAATAATTTTTCACATTATTACAATTATTGAGCAAACATCTGTAAATGGCGATTCGTCAAAAAGGATTTGTCAGTATTTACATAGATATAAAGCGTAATTACCAATACAATAGGAGGGCTGTTCAATAAAGAATGATCACAATAATTTTTTGACAACGTATTTTTACTCATCCTCATAATTTTGATGGTCCTTCTCAAAATAGTCTCCCCTGAATGCGATCCACTTGTCTCAGTGTTTTTGTCAGTCTTCGAAGACATGCTAGAAACCATTTTTTTTAAAAAATCTTTCAAAATCGCCTCCGCAGCCTTCACCACTGCTTCTGATAATGGATAATGTCTCCCACGAAGGCGTTTCTTCAAGTTAGGGAATACAAAAAAGTCACATGGGGCTAAATCCGGACTATAGGGAGGGTGAGGGATGCCCTTCACATTGATTTTTGCAAGACATTCAGCAACAACATTGGCAATATGCAGCCGCGCATTATCATCGTGCAGCATCCAGCCTGCTTCAAGGAAATGTGGTCTTTTGCACCTGATATGGACTTGCAATATTTTCAGGACATTCCGGTAGTATTGTCCAGTTATTGATGTGTGTGCAGGTAAAACATGCTGATAAACTATTCCATGAATATAAAGAATGAGATGACCATAACTTTCCCAGCAGAAGCAACCACTTTTGCTTTTCTGGGGGTTGGTGATGAAGGAGATTTCCACACTGAGCTTTTCTGTTTGCTCTCAGGATCAAAATGATGTAGCCAAGTTTCATCAGCAGTGATTACGTTTGAAAGAAACTCAGTATCTTCCTCTAACATCAACTTTAACTGCATGTTACCTCCATTGCAGCGGTAGGCGATACTGAACATGTCTGAACTTACCTGGTTCTCGCAGGCGGGAACCAGGAGTACCAACAATGAAACTACTACGGCGTGTTTGTTTCACATTAAGCTAACAGAATATAATAAGAGTTAATTTTAGTGCGAAAAATTATGACTGTAAAAAAATTTTGGTCATTCTTTATTGAAGAGCCCTCGTAAAATTGTTAGAAAGTAAGACCAAGGAGATTTTCGTCTTGAATGAGTTGTGTATTAAAGTCATTACGAAAGGATAAAATATTTAACTAAAATTTTAAAAATTAAGTTTAAAATAATTTGTCACATACGTCTACAATTATTGAGCAAAGGTCTGTAAATGGTGACTTGTCAAAAAGGGTTTATCAATATTTACATAGAGAGTAAGTGTAATTACCAATATAGTATATACAAATATATATATAAAATTTACTTACCATCCTTGGTTTAATAAACATTTTCAATTTTTTTTAAAGAAGTTGGTATAACTTTAGTTCCTAAAAATATAGTATTATTAATTTCTAAAAAAGATAAAGTTTCTAATAATAAAAAATCTGGTATTTATCAATTTAATTGTTTGGATTGTGATCAGGTATAAGTTGGAAAGACGAAACGTAGTTTGGTAACCAGAAAGAAAGAACATTTTCGTAACATTAAATATAAAAAAATTGATAAATTGGCCGTAGCAGATCACTTTTGGTCATTTAACCATGAAATAAATCCCGAAGTTAAATTATTAAACCAATTAAATGGTCCCATGGAGTTACTAGTGTGGGAGAAAATATTTTAAAAATAAACATCACGTAATGAATGTTGACATACCGGCAATTGATTCTGTTTTAGGTTTGTTTCGTATTCAGATGTTGGTAATGTTGGAAGCGTAACATAATAAAAGAATATAACATGGTAAAAACGGAGTTTGTTTAATAAACTGAAGACAAAGGCGATGATCCTTCGAAATCGATCTTTTCTAAAGAAGAAAGAATTATTAACATCAACTTCTTAAGTTAAGTGGAGATTCTGTTACAAATATTTTTATTTGTATAATAATATATACAATTATAATACTTTTCTAAGATGACAATAAGTTACAAAATGACAGAGTATCAGAGAATTCAAGGTCTTCATTCATTAATTCTGCTCTGTAGTAGGCGTTGTCAGTTAAGACTTTCTACTGTCCTGCTAAAACATTTGAGATCTGTGATTTCTCTAATATTGCTGGATAATTAGTTGTATACTCTTTTATTATTATTTATAGTCGCTTTAACAGCAAGGTCATATCGCAACTACGTGATACAAAATATATAGTACGTGCATAATGCATACAATATCTGAGATGCACTAACAGTACACAGAACACTTATAACACATAGAAGACACAATATTATGTTACAATTCCAAAGCAAACATTTAAAGAAATGTAGTGGAACATTTAAAAAAGAAAAGTGTCAATGAAACTTTATATACATATGAAAATATAAAAATTTAAAATTGTAAATTATATAGATAGTCAACATGAAAAATTCAATGCCATGGCCGGGATTTGAACCACGGACCTGCTGGTTTCCGTCCTGGTTAGAGCGACTGTATGTTGATAAGCACTGTGTTTTAATTTGATGTAAACAGTGTTAAGTACAACTGCACATTAATAAAAAGCGTTCAATTTTACAGTCACAATAGTCATAAAATTATTAAATTGGAAATGGAAGTTCTTTAAACATAAGATTATGGGAAAATATGTTTGTTTTCTATGTATGCTTAACAGAATAATTACATATAACGGTAGAGCACCTGCCTGCCGTGCTAGGGGTCCCGGGTTCGATTCCCGGCGGTGGGGGTGGGGATTTTTCTCCAACCAAGATAATTCCTCATCTTCCCCAGAGTCTGGAAGTATGAATGAGAGTGTGAATGTGTGCGTGATCTAATGATTAAAACCCAACGAATACGAGTTAACACTTTCGATATGTTCCAAAGGAGAACGGCCGCTGATATGACCATTGTAGTTAAAGGCGGGGTATAAATGTGTACGTGATCTAATGATTAAAACCTAACGAATACGAGTTAACACCTTCAATATGTTCCAAAGGAGAACGGCCGCCGATATGACCATTGTAGTTAAAGGCGGGGTATAAATGTGTACGTGATCTAATGATTACAACCCAACGAATACGAGTTAACACCTTCGATATGTTCCAAAGGAGAACGGCCGCCGATATGACCATTGTAGTTAAAGGCGGGGTATAAATGTGTACATGATCTAATGATTACAACCCAACGAATACGAGTTAACACCTTCGATATGTTCCAAAGGAGAACGGCCGCCGATATGACCATTGTAGTTAAAGGCGGGGTATAAATGTGTACATGATCTAATGATTAAAACCCAACGAATACGAGTTAACACCTTCGATATGTTCCAAAGGAGAACGACCGCAGATATGACCATTGTAGTTAAAGGCGGGGTATAAATGTGTACATGATCTAATGATTAAAACCCAACAAATACGAGTTAACACCTTCGATATGTTCCAAAGGAGAACGGCCGCCGATATGACCATTGTAGTTAAAGACGAGGTATAAATGGAACAAGTAAAAAAAATTACATATAAAGGACACAGCATATTTAGAGAAAAAAAAAAAAAAAATGAAAACATACATAGAAAACGAACATTTTCCCATGGTCTTATATTTAAAGAACTTCCATTTCTAATTTAATAATTTTATGACTATTGTGACTGTAAAACTGAACGCTTTTTATTAATGTGCAGTTGTACTTAACACTGTTTACATCAAATAAGAGGGCACTTAACACTGTTTACATTAAGTTAAAACACAGTGCTTATCAACATACAGTCGCTCTAACCAGGACGGAAACCAGGAAATCCGTGGTTCAAATCCCGGCCATGGCATTGAATTTTTTATGTTGACTCTATCCATCAAAAACCTTAGCCTATATACGGCTAGTGTGAAGAAATGATTAATTTCCATCAATTAACTAAAATTGTAAATTATATGTTTACATTATAATAGTATGTACACTAGATTCCCATATAAATTTTTTGTGAAGAACAGTATATGCTTGAAATTTGATGGTTTGTTGAGTATAGAAGATAAGTCTGCAACAATCTCATGAATCCGTCGTTGTGTAGTATATTGTTTGCATGCCATAAAGAGATCTTTAACAGTGAGCTGTGTATTGCAGAGTTCACAGTAAGGTGGATTGGTTTTGGCGAGCAGTGTAACTTTATGCAACTATTGCATGTCAGCCAAACGTACATATAGAAATTTAAATGGAAATAAAGTTTGAGACTTCTTGAATCCAAAAGGAAGGTAATTTAGATAGGTCCTGTATTTGTGTAGGTGTGTTATTATTACTTGTATTGCATTGCATTGTTCGGAGGGATACGGCACCTCGACCAGACTGGTTTTTTTGTTAAGTGGGGCACCCCCGGGAGGGAGGATGAAGTGAGAGGAGTCAGAGGGCAGCCGACCCCAAGGAATCACTACAGTACAGAGGGCGAGGTCCATACAGGTTTAGGAGAATGATATCCTAACAGCCGTGGCCCCGAAACAGTCACGACACCGGTTCGGAGACCGGAGGCCGCCTTCCCACGGCAGAGTACTGCAGGAAGATCCCACCTGCCGCGTTGCTGAATTCGCCTACTAGGCAGGCTCGGAGATCGAAGTCCGTCCCGCAGGAGGAGAAAGTTTTTTCCGGGTATATCATCCTGCCATGTACCTCCGAGACACTGACGACATTTCTATCCTGAATGAGACCACCATAAATCCAAAAATCACATTAATCAGCGTCGTCATCATTTCATTTCCTGTAAGTTACTCACAATGCATCCGCATTTAGATGCTTCGTTATTTTGACATTCCAAATCTATTGGTTTGCATTGGCAAACCAAATATGTACTTCAGAAATTTTCCGATTTAATTTCTGGCATACTAGGCATTTGCAGTCCAAAGTTTTGTATCTTTCGCCACCAGTTTTGTGTTAGATGAATTTTACAACTTTGGATTTTAACATAAGTCGACACTTCTTCCAGCATGCATTATGCTTTTTTCAAAGTCAGAACATTTTGATGGAGAGAATTTGAGACCTAGTTTATTATATTTATTAACAACGATTGGAAATACCTGCTTATATGATTGAAGTTTTCTTGTCCCTCAAGAAAGAAAATACCATTAGAATGCAATATCCATTAACGAGCCCATAGATTGTAAATAGCTGGCAAAAGAACCTTGTGAAATATTTCAAAGTTTTATCAACATATATTGTCACACTTACTGGGTACTCCGAGGTTTGCAGATTCACAAAATATTACAATTTTCTTCGCAACATCGTTGTGTAGCAACAAGTCAGTTCCATATACAGTTTTCACATTTAATGTGTTCAGAACATCATGAACCTCCCTATACTTGTGGATAATTTTGGCGGAATTCTCCCCCTATCTTTGTACATGGACTTACGTAAACTGTGGACAACTCCTGTGGTTACTTCTTCCGTGTTTTCTGTCTCCAGTTGCTGGTATATTAGTTTTGATGGCCTTTCACATATGTCTTCCGCAGCTTTTCTCCTCAGGCCACAAAGTACTTTCTGTCTCTGAATTTTCTCACTATATGGTGCCACGTGGCTATGGTCCTCCTGAATATCCAGGTCATCTGTTTCTTCAATTGAAAAGTTCTTAATAAAACTTTTGCAACTTTTAATATTGCACTTCCATCGCGCTACTCCACTGTTTATACACTTCTTTTTTTTTTTTATTCAATGATCGATCAGCAGTACATGCTTTACAGATCCTTGATGGCTAATTGAATCTCTATGAACTATATAATAACATGTAAGGAAAACCAAGTTGGCTCCTATTATCTTCTTAACACTGTGAAACAAGAGAAAAATAAGTTAATTAAAACAAACAAGTAATCAAAGAGATAAGAACAACAGTCATTGTGAAACAATATTCATAGTTGAAACAATATTCATAGTTGAAACAATACTCATAGTGTTTATACGCTTCTGAAATCCAAAAATGTAGCCGTTCTAAAGTGCAATTTTCCTTCCTGTCTACTCACCGTAATTTCAGTCTCGTGGCTAATTACACCAGTTTCGCGGGAGGCTTGGGGGTTGTTACCTGCTAAGCTTACCTTAGTACGGCAAGCTTTGGTCCTACACCCTAGAAACTGTATTTGATATTTTGGAATAACCTCAGAAATGTGGATGACCTTTGCATAACTAATGAACTGTAAGAGATACAGAAATATCTTTGCAGGAAATGTACATCCCGTTAAATGGTCCAATTTATGACGTGTTTTTTTGTTAGAGTGTGTAATTTTGCAGATATTTCTTGTCATTGGATTGAATTTTATATATTCTTATTAAACGCTTTTTAACTTTTGGCCATTCAAAGAGAATGAAATTTCAAATACGTCCAATAGTGTCCCGATGCTAAAGATTTGACTCGCTTAAGGCCTATTGTATTCATGCGTTCCCTTGCAACCCGAAGAAAATCTACAATAAGACAGTACTTGACTTCATTAATATGAAGTCAGTGGAGGAATAAGTGTTTGTAAGTCAAAATTAATTGAGTGTGTTGTATCAAACTTTATTTGGATTTCATTTTCATAACTTTTACAATCATTCATAAGTGCAACTTTGGAGGTATGAGAAATAACGAAAAAGAGAAATGCATGCCTCAAACCTGGACCTGAACCTGGACCTCTCAGTTGAGGATTTTAACAGCTGATTACATAGGGGAATAACTGTGTGTAAGAATAGTATTATTCAGGGTGGATAAAATTATTTGAGTGTGTTGCATTAAACTTTATTTGGATTTTATTTTCATATATTTTCAAAATATTTGCCAAAATAATAAGTACTCGGTTAAACAAAATAACAGATGCAATACTCCTAGAAAAACAAACTGGTTTTAGAAAAGGAACAAGCACCATTGATAATGTTTTTATTCTTAAACAAATAATAGAAAAACGACGAGAACAAAATTTAGAGACGCGCTTACTATTTATTGACTATTATAAAGCTTTTGGCAAAGTATCACGAATGATACTGTGGAAAATTTTAAATAATAGAGGTATACCTTTATAGCTAATTGAAGTTATAAAAGGTATGTACATTGACACAAAAATAAGACAAGGTTGTCCTTTATCAACAGCACTTCTTAATTTGTATGTTGACGAAATAGTAAGGATTTGGTCGAATAAAGTCAATGGAGGTATTAATGTATCAGGAGCTAAATTGAAAACTATGTTGTATGCAGATGATCAAATAATAATGGCCACAAATGAAGATGACCTGCAGAAAATGCTGTATAGTCTAGATAAAATTGCTACAGAATATGGAATGAAAATATCAGCAAATAAATCCAAAACTATGGCATTTAAAGGAATTAATCCAGTAGTATCAAAAATAGTGTTAGATAACATAATAATTGAGCAGAAATCACACTTTAAGCATTTAGGATGTAATGTCTCATACCAAGGGGAAGCTGATATATTAGAGAAAATAAATAAATTTAACAATATAACAGGCACAATAAAAAAAAACATTAAAAAATAAAGCAAGAAAGGACTCTATAATAAAACTATACAGAACAACGGCAATGCCAACTCTGATCTATGGATTAGAAACATGGACACTAACAAAAAGAAATAGTACGAGAATACAGTCACCAGAAATGAAATTCATAAGCTGGATGTACCAAAATTGATAAAAAACGTAGTCAGGATATTAGGACAGAATTAAAAGTAGAAGAAATAAACCATACTATTGAAAGAAATAGAAATCAATGGAAAGAACATGTTCAGAGGAAGAATAATAACAGAATACCAAAAATAGCCTTAAACTATAAACCTATAGGAAGAAGAAACCAGGGAAGACCGAAGAAAAAATGGGCAGACCAATTTGGAGCCGAACGGATTAAACAATCCAAAGCCGTGAGGTAGAAGAAGAAGAAGAAGAAGAAGAAGAAGAAGAAGAAGAAGAAGAAGAAGAAGAAGAAGAAGAAGAAGAAGAAGAAGAAGAAGAAGAAGAAGAAGAAGAAGAAGAAGAAGAAGAAGAAGAAGAAGAATTTTCATAACTCTTACACTCATTCATACCTGCAGAATTTGGAGGGATGAGAAATAATGAAAAAGGAAAAATGCGTGCCTCAAACCTGGACCTGAACCTGGACCTCTCAGTTGAGGATTTTAACAGCTGATTACTTGAAGGCAAAATCAATCAAATCAGTATAAATTGTGACCAGGTGATGTTCGCTCGTTGTACATTATTCAGACACCCAAATTCAAGAACCAGGCTGTTGTGTGCCCCCTCCCACCCCTTAGTCAAAGCCAAAGAGAAACATTTCAAACAAAAATGTTCATTGCCATGTTGGTTCCAAGCCATTACCCATGGACTGCTGAATACGTTGTATGAGCGCGGCATGCTCAAAAAACATACAGGTAAGCCTGTATCAATTGGAATCAAAACCGATTGTATTTGGCCCAGATACACAACGTGAATGAAAATGCTGTCTTATGCATGGTAGTAAGTGCATGCGAACCCTAATGGAAAAGGGAGTGGTTGCCTCATAAGGTGGTGTTTATTCCCCATCCTTGCTCAATCACTCAAATTCAGGACAATTAACGAAATGGACCGGACATTAGTTTGTTTAAAAGCCAGCGGAGGTTAATTCTTCCCCCCTCATACCATTCACGAGCTGACTTAAATCTATCCATCTGTCTGCTTCTATCCTAACTAAAAAAAGTACTCATCCCTCTGTGCACTGATGTTTATTACATGGGAGGTAGGAGAGGAGGTTGGTTTTTTTGAAGTATATGTCATGGGCTGATAAATGCTTCATTTACTCCCCGACCCCCACCTCATCTGGACCATTCCCTCCCTAAATCCTCCCCTAATATCGAAAACTCTAATCCCACCCTCCATCTCCCTTCTCCCTAGGATGTTAAACACACCAGTGCAGTAACCGCGAAATAGAGCTCGTGTTAATGGTAGAGTGGAATAGGAACGACCTTTGAGAACTATTAAAAGCCAGTTAGTAGGCAACCTGCTTCTTATGACATAGATATACTACTACAGGAAAATTCAGACGTGTATCATGCCGAATTACTACGCTCTTTAACAGATCTGATTCTCTGTGTCCCATTCTTTATGGTGAGACGCTACTGTCTATCTCCACAATGAAATTGCCACGATTTTTGGCTGCACATTATTAAGAAATTACGTGGGCTGTTCAATAAAGAATGATCATAATTATTTTATGGTCATAATTGTTCTCACTAAAATTCAGACTTATTATATTCTGTTACCTTAAGGTGAAACAAACACTCCGTAGTAGTTTCATTGTTGGTACTCCTGGTTCCCGCCTGTGACAACCAGGCAAGTTCAGACATGTTCAGTGTCACCTACCACTCTAATAGAGGTAACATGCAATTAAAATTGATTTTATAGGACGATCCGGAGATACTTTCAAAAGTAATCACTGCTGATGAAACTTGGCTACATCATTTTGATCCTGAGAGCAAACAGCAAAGCGCAGTGTGGAAATCTCCTTCATCACCAACCCCCAAAAAATGCAAAAGAGGTTGCTTCTACTGGGGAAGTTATGGTCATCTCATTCTTTGATATTTATGGAATGGTTTATCAGCATGTTGTACCTGCACACACATCAGTAACTGGACAATACTACAAGGATGTCCTGAAAACATTGCAAGTCCATAATCAGGCGCACAAGACCACATTTCCGTGAAACAGGCTGGATGCTCCACCACGATAAAGCACGGCCGTATACTGCCAATATTGTTGCTGAATATCTTGCAAAAATCAACGTGAAGTACATCCCTCACCCTCCCTATAGTCCGGATTTAGCCGCATGTGACTTTTCTTTATTCTCTAACATGAAGAAACGCCTTCGTGGGAGACATTATCTATAATCAGAAACTGTGGTGAAGGCTGTGGAGGTGATTTTGAAGGATCTCTCAAAAAATGGTTTCCAGCATGTCTTTGAAGACTGGCAGAAATACTGGGAAAAGTGCATTGCAATCAGGGGAGACTATTTTGAGAACGACTATCAAAATTATGAGAATGAGTAAAGGTACGTTGTCAAAATAAGTTGTGATCATTCTTTATTGAACAGACCTCGTATTATTGATATGCAGATGAACATTTTCAGGCATGTTAAAATAAGACCTGAAGCTTTCCTGGCAACGAACTTGATTAATTTCTTCTCGGGCAGCAAGCGATAGACGTTTCGGGAGTGTGCATCTTTCCCATCATCAAGATATTCTTTTTTTTTTTGTTAATTTACGTCCTCCAACGTTAAGTCATATCGGCCTGTGAATGAATTGGGTAAAATGATGCTCAAATGAATCCAGTATCCATGGAGCTTAGAGTTACCGACATTCGTCTTGAAGGATAAGGGAAACCCCCGGAAAATACCTTATCCTTACCGAGATTCGAACTCGGGACCTCTTGAACGTCACGCAGGCATGCTACCATCTACGCTACCGATGCGGGATCAAGATATTCATTTAATGTTATAACCACAAATGAAACACTGGATATAACACAACTATAAACAAAGACAAAACAGTATCAAAATTCGCATTACTGAACAAAAGACTGTTTTCAGTAAATTAAATGGCAGGTCAGGAGATGGCGTGAGTATAGAAAATTGTGTCAAAGAAACGTAACTACTTAACTGGATTATCAAACTGTTTGATCTGTGCTTCTTAAATCGACGGATTTCCATTTTAAGGCCGGTTTCCAAGAGGAGCTGATCTGAAATCCAGCATCACGATTAAGCGTGCTGCTTTCGGAAGAAAGAGCTAAAGCCTCCTTAATTCTCCGCTTAATCGTGATGCTGGATTTCAGATCAGCTCCTCTTGGAAACCGGCCTTAAAATGGAAATCCGTCGACTTAAGAAGCACAAATTAATAAAGCTTGATAATCAAGTTAAATAGTGACGTTTCTTTGACCTAATTAATTTTCTATACTCACGCCATCTCCTGACCTGCCATTTAATTTACTGAAAACAGTCTTTTGTTCAGTGATGCGAATTTTGATACTGTTTTGTCTTTGTTTATATTTGTGTTATATCCAGTATTTCATTTGTGGTTATAACATTTTATAAATATCCTGATGATGGGAGAGATGTACACTCCCGAAACGTCGATACCTAATCGTCTTTTCACCTGGCTTGCTGCCCGAGAAGAAATTGAGCAATTCAGGCATGTTCTTAAAACTTTTATCTGTAATAATACCTATTATTATGTTAAAATTTTGTACTGATAATTTGTTATAATTTGTTTAAAAAAACTGAAATTTCAGAAAATTTAGTTTTTTTAAACAAATATTATGAATCTCAGAGAAAAATTACATCTTATTAATATTATTATGAGCCTGCTTAATACATACACAAATTCATGTTTTGGTTGATTAGTTTTTTAAAAAGTGAACCAGAACCTGAAAAAAATGTGAAACTGAGAAAAAAAAACTTTGAAGTTGAAATATTTGTACGAATCCAAGAAAGGTTTACAAGGTGAGAAAATTAACTAAACCGAGTTATTAAGTAAATATAAAAGTACACACATAACGTTTAAGGAACACATGCACCTTCTTTTATTTTCAACAAACAAAGGCATTACAAAGTATAAAGACATTCCACTCCTTGGCAAAGCCTTCAAAGATATTTAACTTACCATATTTTATTAAATAACGTTTATCGTTTGTTATTAAGTTTGCAATTTTGTTATGTAGTGATGATATACCTTTCGAAGATTATACACAAAATTAATTTGTAAACGCACTATAACACTATAAATATTTGACCACAAATTGTAGTCAAATACAGGTGAATCCTTAGATACCTTCTTTATAGTTTGTGTTTGTAAATTTGAATTGAATTTCTTTGTGAGTTTGTGAACTTGGCGGAAACCTTTTTACTATGCAAAGGAGAGGATGAACTGACTTAGGTCGTAGAAGTCAGTCAAATGTGCGACGAGCTACGTTACGTGCTGATCGCACTGATGAGCAGCGAGACGCAGATAATGTTAATAGTCTTGTTGGTATGTCTGAATTACGTTTTAGAGTGTCTGTTTCTTCCGTGGGAGTTGTCGTAAAAAATCAGTTAACACAGCTATAAAACAGGATGACGTAGTCAACTATACCATAGAATTTATAAATTCATTAGAATTCCCTGGACTCCCACCTTACAGTTTAAAATTAAAAGTAGCATCAGTTGTGATCATGCTAGGTAATATTAACCAACCACGGCTGTACATTGGAACGAGACTTACTGCAAAAAAGCTAATGAATAACGTCACCAAGGCAACAATTATCAAGGGAAACTACAAAAAAGAGGATATCTTAATCCTACGTATTCCGATGATTCCAAAGGATTTACTTTTAGATTTTAAGTGTCTACAATTGCCTGTGGGTTTGGCCTTTGCGGTGACATAAATAAATGGCAAAGGCAGTAATTAGAGGTTTGCGGGATCAGCTTGGAGTTTCCCTGTTTATCTCATGGAAAATCATACGTCACGTGTTCGCGCGTCGGAAAACCATCGTCGTTATGTGTTTACGCACCACAAAAAAGACAAAAATATTCTTTACCAGAAAGCTTTAAATTTATTAAATTAATAGAAACTTTGTTGTATTTAAACTTCGCCCCCATTTTCAGAATAGATAACTTATCCGAATTTGCTTTATTTATATAGATAAGTTCGGACAACTTTTACTGGCGGAACGAAGTTCGCCGAGTCCGCTAATTCATTATACAAGTGGATAAACAGAGTTTATCCAGGAGTAGATAAATTTAAAATGTGACCCAAGGAGAGGGTTTTATAATCTAGGAGTATATAATATAGAAGTCTGTCCACTTGTATTATACATTAGTTTATCCAATAGACACGATAAGTTAATATAACAAGTATTCAATTAATTATTTTAAAACAAATAGTAATAAATAAGGAATAAGGCATTGAATTGCGACGTATTATAGTTATAAAATATGGTAGGCTATGTATGAATACTTCTTTTGTTTTTATTGTTGCTAGTTTCCGTAAACTAGTTCAATTTATTAAATGATGGACGTTGAGAACGTTAATATATCGGTTCCAAATGATATATTAAATGAAGCAAAAGAAGCAGTTGAGGCTTTATTACCGTGGACTTTGCTGGTAGAAGAGGCGATCATAATTCGCTGAAATCTCGCGCACGGTTCGCCTTCATAACCCTGTAACTTTTACATCTTCTCTTTAAGATTGTCGATTACTGTTGTTTGTTTCAACGTAGTGGTCAACCATGGTCTACACTAAAGATGGCATGCTCATCTGTCTGTAATATATCCTTGCTCATACATGACTTCTCACTGGAAAACAAACAATCGAATCAAATTAAACTGTTTATGTAAGATTATGGTGATTTTGTACATTTGCTTTGTTCAGTTTTAGGTAGCAATAGAAATCCTACTTTATAGTTCAATTTATAAGCCCAGAAATTATAAAATTGGTTATTTCTAAGTTACAAGCATGTGTATTTACAAAAAGAAACAAGCCCTAGTACTTTTCCATAACATTAACTTATGAAATATATGGCTATTTGTGTTTTAGAAGAATAATGCTACGTATTTCCACTGAATAAAGAATGTAAGAGATGATTGATAAAATGAGGCCATTTTGTAACGGATAAACAGTTAAACTGTTCATAAAAAGAAATAAACTTGATTTTTGGTGATATCTTACCAAGATATATTCTAACAAAGCATAAAGAAGTCACATTGCTCACTGTGACTATCTGTGAGATCGACGTACTCATTGCTTCTTGGCCCAGAGATCTCGAGCTTATTTCTCGATTGATGTGAAGAATTTTTATTTAACTACAATCTTTCGCTATGTTACAGAGTCTGTAAGGATGACATCATTTGATTGTCAAATCTTTTAAAACTGATCACATATTGACCCCTTTGAAGTTCCATTTTTCTTGCATTACTGTCAATATTCTTAACATCAAATCATCTAGACATAATCACTGCCATTCCAATTTAATACTTCAACATAGAGTTACAGAATGCCCTTTCTTCAATGTGCATCGACTTCAGCGGGTGTTCCTGCTGATCTTTCGGTGGTCTTAGTAATTCAACGGTCTACCAGAATATGGTAGAGTATATAAAGCAATCGATTTGTATAATTTTATATAACCCATGTTTTAAATGCTTCAAACAATTGTATTTTAAAATTTACTATACTTATATACTTATGACTATATTGCTAAAGCGACAATGATACATTAAATAAGTCATCTCTTGCATTGCACTACTTATTCCACACAGATTAAGAGAATTCAGACCATTTAAAACAAATATTTTTGACTAATATCTCCACGATACACCATAAATAAACTTTTATACGAGATATAAATCTTCCAGAAGTAGACACAATCTTCGAATTCAGTTACAGAAGACTGTAAAAATTACACTCATTGTCTAAAACATTTAAATCGTCAAATTTTCCATCATTATCCTGCTGTTCCGCCTCATAGAAGACAAAAGGGAACTCCAGTTCGATTGAAACCTGTAATACATACCCATGATTACTTCAGACTTACCACCTGAAAACAATTGACATGTGATTTTGGGAACCTGCTTTTGTTTATAAAATTTTTATACATCAGGATTATACAATAAATAAAAGAACAATAACGACTTAACATTTGAAAAAATTGTGAGTATTGGAAAATTCAAACCAAATCCAATGCCTTTCCTGGAAAAAATATTCGAATATATTTGTTTTCTCAAAATATATTAATGATTTTGATTAAAATTTATAATATTTTTATAAGAAGTGAAATGCACATCTCGTATTTTCTGTAAATGGTCTCTGAAATCCTCTTCACTGTGTAGAACTTTTGTGTAACTGGTAAAGGTAGGGGAGAGAGAAAATGTAGGTCAAGTTAAAGAATTTACTCAGCAACTTTTTCTTAAAAAAATTGCTTTCTTCAGCATTGAGTCATATCGGGCGATGAATGAAATGGGTGAAATGATGCTTAAATGAGCCCAGGATCCATAGAGCTCACAGTTACCTGACATTAATTTTTCAGGATAAGGGAAAACCCTGGAAAAAATCTTATCCAGCTAGTACATTCTGACCGAGATTTTAAATCTGCATTAAGTCATATCAGGCAATGAATGAAATTGATTAAATGATGCTCAAATGAGCCCAGGATCCATAGAGCTCACAGTTACCCACAAAAATTTTTCAGGATAAGGGAAAACCCTGGAAGAAGCCTTATCCAGCTAGTACATTCTGACAGAGATTTTAAATCTGCATTAAGTCATATCAGGCGATGAATGAAATGGATTAAATGATGCTCAAATGAGCTGAGGATCCATAGAGCTCACAGTTACCCACATTAATTTTTCAGGGTAAGAGAAAACCCTGGAAGAAGCCTTATCCAGCTAATACATTTTGACCGAGATTTTAAATCTGCATTAAGTCATATCAGGCGATGAATGAAATGGATTAAATGATGCTCAAATGAGCCCAGGGTACATAGAGCTTAATTATCCGACATTAATTTTTCAGAATAAGGGAAAACATTGGAAAAATCTTATCCAGCTAATTCATTATGACCAAGACTTTAAATCTGCTTTCTTCAGCATTAAGTCATATCAGGCGATGAATGAAATGGGTGAAATGGTGCTTAAAGCAGTCCAGGGTCCATAGAGCTCAGAGTTACCCGACATTAATTTTTCAGGGTAAGAGAAAACCCCGGAAAAGCATTATCCAGGTAACTGATTCTGACCCGTATTTGAAATTGGGACCACTTGAACGTAAGGCAGATGCACTACCACCTAGCTACATTGTTGATTTATCCATTTGCAAGATATTTTTAAATATTACTGTGAGTATTTAAATACACAATCCTCAAGTGGGAAACAATGAAACATCGAAGCCATCACAAGGTAAACAGCACTTTAAAATACTTGACCATGACTTAAAGCTACTGTATTCCCTTCTATTCCATAGAGGTATCCACTTTTGTTGAGTAATGGGTAGGTAGTTTTGGCAAGACCATGAGCGGTAACCAAAGGGGAGCACTTGTGCCGTTCTAGCAGTCACTTGTAGGACTTTGCACCCCGTAATAAAGACACCACCAGTTCATTCCCCGTAGATTTGTGCGTTGGTAAAACAGCCCTACCATCTGTCGATTATCAGGTCACAGAATACGCCCATCTTCCTTACAACAACTGACGTACGTTTATGACGAATTTCGCTCGCTTCCATTCACCAAGGCTTTTTTCTATTATGAAACACGAGAAGCTTAAATGCTTCACTTAGATTAAAGTTGGTGGAACATCCGGCGTTTCTTTAAGCTCTTCAATGGCGAAGGACAATAGGAAGTCCTGATAGTGGGAGTAGGTATGCGAAATTTGTTTATAATTGCGTGCTCTGTTGACTATTCCACTCATATGTCGCGTATTTGATATCAACCAATTACGTTTAGCAAAGCCTAGAAGTGGAGAAGTATACATTGACGAGACCTGACATAAATATGTGTTCATTTTGGAACAATATGGGCCAGAAAGTAATGAAATTTTAAAATTTCAACGAGTAAAACAAAAACAATGGCCTTTCAAGGTAAATGAACTATTAAAACAAAAATTTTAGTTAATGATATTATATTAGAGGAAGTCATGAGTATTAAATGCTTAGAAACGCACATCAGCTATAAGCACGAAAGTAATTTTAAGGTGAGACTGTAGGCAAACATTGGAAAAAAGATCTTTTTTGTTTTGTTTTCTGCGTAGTTGAATAGTTCACACTTTTCTGCAAATTTTGATACAAAACAGTCATATAGTATGATTAAATAGAGTTTAAGAATATACTGACAGCTGTTTATTAGCTTACTGTGCATCTATTTAGAAAATTTGGAATAAGTCCAGAACTGTTTCATCTAGGAGCCTGCGAAAGAGTTTGTATTTTAGAGTAATTTTTGCTGCGTATATTGGTATGCATATCGTCTCCTTAGAACTAATTATCCCCTAGTTTTGTTATTCTGTGGCCGTGGCTCAAGTTTTGTTTATAAGCAAATGTCCCTTTAGTATTTATCTAACTGAAAGTGTAGTTGTGTAAGAAGATGGCAAAACCTAAAGGAGTTTTCAGAAATGTAAGAACAAGGGCAATAGATTCTATAGGACAGTACACTTGTCTGTCGAAGTCAATGAAAATGATTCCCAAGCATGTGGCAGTCGACCATGTGTAACTCCTCTAAGTGCTTCGAAAAGCAAGTTACAATCAAATTCAAATATTAATGTAAATATAAACTGTATTGAAGACTGTACTCCAACTAATACTGTGATAGATTTAAGACGATTGCTAGAACAAACTGTGTCATGTAGAATATGTAGTGAGGTTAGGTTTCAAGAAGAATCGAGTACAAGAACTGGTATAGGGAATAAATTGAAAATTTTGTGACTGAATTGTAGTTCTGAAACGTCATTTAGCTCTTCACAACAATGTGCTAATAGTGACCTCTGTGAAAACAATGCGAGACTTGTTTATGGGTTAACATGCATTGGCAAGACACTTGGAGCTGGTAAAATATACCGTGGTCTTACGAACTTACAAAATTCCCCTACAAGGTGTTTCAAATATACAACACTATTAGGAAATAGCCTGCAAAATGTTGCAGAAAATTCCATAAGAGCTGCTGCCAAAGAAGCTGTGTTACTGAATGAAAACAATAAAGATGTTTTCATCAACCTCCAGAGTAAATTGTATGCTATAGTCCTTATTGGAAACTTTAAGTCTGTTTTCCTCAAAATTAAGTTGTTTTAAAACATTTGCCCCATTTTCTCAGAAACTATTGGAGATATGTATATATAACTTTTACAGATTATAAAAGTAACTTCAGAAATGTTGTAGATATACAAACACTGTAATTTAATTAATGAACTCCATGTTATGGAGTTTTTAATGCTAAAAAATCAAGAAAAAGTAATGAAACATATATAAATTGCTAGACACCGTAAATATAAGCTCCATTGTAGATCAGTAGCTTCTCTAAGGATCACATAATGTGTTATAAAATTTTCATGTATGTGCTGTTAATAGTTTCAGAAAAAGGGGTCATCAATTTGTACATTTTAACATAGGCCAGATAGGGCGTATCGCCTTACCTTAAAAATAACCTACCTATAAATACGTAAAATATGAAGCTATTAAGAGTGAAGCAAACAAATATATACAAATATAACAATTTGTAACTTAAAACTTCACTTATCTTATAAGAAATGATATTTTTCTTATAAATTGTCCGGGATCGCAAAGCTGTTGCCATCGTTACGAATGCTAGATGTTGATATGTTCTTGTTAGTACTACCAAAATATGAAAATAAAACAAATTTAAAAACAGAATCGACTGTCGATATTTAAAAATTTATTACGCGATGTTTGTTCTTTAAAATAATTATCTTTTCGCAAACCATTAAATATATCGGACAATTTAAATGTTTTAGTAGTTTAACTTCTTGATTTATTTCATGGTTAAATGACCATAAATGATCTGCTACGGCTGATTTATCAGTTTGTTTATACTTAATGTTACGAAAATGTTCTTTCGTTCTGGTTTCTACATTACGTTTTGTCTTTCCAATATAAACATTATCACAATCGAAGCACTTGAATTGATAAACACCAAATTTTTTATTATTAGGAATTTTATCCTTTTAGAGAAATGCAATAAATTTTTAATACTATATTTGTTTTGATGAACTAAATCTATACCAAACTCTTTAAAAATATTTTGAAAATGTTTATTAAGCCAAGGATGGCAAGCAAATGCTTTAAAATTATAATCGTGATTTATTATTAAGGGTAGAAATATCATTAAGTCTTTTTGTACTTAAACTTTTCAATTTTGCTATTTTATTTTTTATTTGTTTATATGTCCAATGTCTTATTTCTTGAGAGTAATAATCATTGAAATTATTGAAATATTAATTAATTTAAATCAATTTCACAAGATATTGGATTCCTTTTGTAAGGATGTATGTCTCTTTAGGATTTTCAGGTATATAGTTTCTCAATTCCGCTTATAATATTATTGCAAGGAAAGCGTTCATTCCGAAAAATCTGTAGCAATTGGGCATACAGCGAAAACAGTAGCAATTTTGCACATGGATCAACCAGCAAAAACCTTTTCAAGTAATGGGGATTAAGAGAGGCACAGGAGTGTTAATTGCCCATGGTGATTTTTATTATTTTGTTGAAAAAAACTCTTTTAAGAGATTCTTAGCCAGCTATGCCTACTTAAAGCATACCGTTTCCGGGGCACACCACGTGGAGGTGATCTCTTATCGCAGCCCAGATATCTATATTTTTGTTGTTATAACTATTACGCTTTCTTCTTTCTGCTAGAAGCCGTCAATGGGCTTTGTTTTCTCTTCCTCCATAATTTAACTTACATTTATTTACAAGTTCACTCAGAAAGAATTCGTTACAGTTCTTCATTATTTAACGTCATTCGTATAAAACATAATTTGTCAAAAATTTACAAGCTCATTCAGAAAAAACCCACCATATTTCTTCATTATTTACGTCAATTCGTATAAAATTGAATTTGTGATTAATTTATGCACATAGGCAAGAGTTTTCAGACATTTTCTTAAATCTCTAGTTTCCTCAAAATCTTTCATGACATTGGTAGGTAATTCTATTGTCAAGAGTAATTGTAGACTTTCTTCTTTTTTATCCCCCAAGATGAGTTCCTTTCTGCATCATCCTTCAAGGCGAGTGTGTTAGTGTGGTCTTTGCACGATTTTGTTGAACCGGTGGTTCCAATTTCGACAGCATTGTTGGTTCTGCGACATTTTCCATGAAAGTTCCATAAATCTGTTGGTATTGAAAGATTATCCAGCCACTGTTCCACAAAGTAGAAGTAGAACAAACTCATTGCTCATTTTATGGCGAGTTTTCTTGTATAATGAGCCAACCATCCTAAATTTTACTAAGCGGAAGATGTAGTCATGTGCCAGTCCTAATTCTTGCACATTTCTCCAAATACATTAATTGAAATGATGGTTGCAACCAGAAATTTGTACATTTGGAAACACAGACTTCAAAGCTTGAATAGTGCCAGGTTCAGAATCTTCAATTACTTCCTTGGGGTTTCAGTCTGGAATCTTCTCTTTAATTGTGTTGAACAGCCTGATGTAAGTCTCTTTTTTCTTATTTGGAAGAATGGCGTATACCGCCGGCATGACAATGTCTTCATGACTTGTACTTCCAAGATCGGCGTGGATGATGTATATTTGGCTATTTTGTTTGTTGCAGTTTTTGACCTTCACAATTAAACCGGAAAAAAATCCTCCCCCCCTGAAACCTAGATAATTACATTGGGCAACAATGAAAATGTTTCGGGCTTAAAACTAGTGAATTTACATGTATTTCCATCTGCTGAATTAAAAAGTCACCATACAAATGATAGATTAGCTCTTGTTTTGAAGATAAAATGACATTTCATTTTTAGAGTGCAGATTTTAAATTCAGGGAATTTTTTTGGGAGTTGGCACACCTGTCAAATAACAAAACACAATCAGAGAGAAATTTTGGAAATTAAGTGATGAAAAAGTTAAGTAAGGCATTTTTGTCGGACCACAAATAAGGGAACTTGTAACAGATAGTGCATTTGACCAAATTTTGGAGGAGAAAGAAAAGGAAGTTTGGGAAGCCTTCAACGGTATTGTCCGTGGATTTTTAGGCAATAAAAGAGATGACAGCTACAAGCATTTGCTGAAAGTGCTCCTGCAAAAATACGGTAATCTTGGATTCAACATGTCCCTTAAGATCCATTTTCTCCACTCCCACCTAGACTTTTTCCCTCCTAGTTGTGGAGCTGTTAGTGATGAACATGGGGAGAGATTCCATCAGGATATTTCTGTTATGGAACAAAGATATCAAGGCCGTTGGAATGAAGTAATGCTTGCTGATTACTATTGGTCTTCGTATAGGGATTCTGCGGAACTCCAGCAAAAGAGGCAAGCTAAAAGACGACGAAGTCAATAGGCCACCACATGATTATCTTCAGACACGACTATCTGCGAAGTATTTTCCCAGCAATTTAGAACTCTTAGTATGTAATTACCGGTTTAGAAAATGAAATGCACTTTCATTGTTAGCATGTATGTAATTAGAATGTATCCTTTTCTCTCAATCCGTTAATATTTAATACTTCCACCTTGTGTCTATCATAGAAACTAGAGCTAATAAAAAGTTTTCATTGTCATATTTGTTTTTCTTAACCCAAAATTAGTAGGAATTGCCTAATGAAGTGCTGGAAACAGTCAAAAATTATTTTTTGTCACCTCGTGTTATCTGTTTGCGCAATTGCTAATGTGCTGAACTACTATAGACCCTCCGTTTTAATATCATCCAACGTTAGGTGCTATCGGACGTTGGATGCAATGAGTGAAATGATGTTCAAATGAGTCCAAGGTTCATATTGTTTCGAGTTACCAGACATTCATCATCCAGGATAAAGGAAAACCCCGGAAAATCCTCATCTTGGTAATGCATTGTGACCCAGATTAAAACTCCAGACCTCTTGAACGTCAGGTAGACACACTGCCACCAAATACAGAGAAGGGAAATGGGTTTTGCCATTCTTGACTGAAAAATTAAAAGTGAGACACATTATAAATGTACATATATACATAGAAACATTAGTAAATTTTTCTAACTTTTACTAAACTGTAAGAGAAAACTTCTTATTGCACTCAAAATGTACACATACACAATATCTTTTGTTTCCTTTGTGGAGTTAACCTTTCCCGAGATATTTAATGTTAATGGTTTGACTTTACAAATACTTTTCTACTACGGCTATTCAATAAAGAATGATCATAATTTTTTTTAGGGTCACTAAAATTCAATCTTACTATATAATGTTAGCTTAATGTGAAACAAACACGTCGTAGTAGTTTCATTGTTGGTACTCCTGGCCTCCGCCTGTGAGAACCGGCCAATTTCAGACATGTTCAGTATCACCTACCGCTGCAATAGAGGTAACATGCAGTTAAAGTTGATGTTAGAGGAAGATCCAGAGTTTCTTTCAAACGTAATCACTGCTGATGAAACTTGGGTACATCATCTTGATCCTGAGAGCAAACAGCAAAGCTCAGTGTGGAAATCTCCTTCATCACCAACCTCCAAAAAAGCAAAAGTAGTTGCTTCTGCTGGGAATGTTATGGTCATCTCATTCTTTGATATTCATGGAATGGTTTATCAGCATGTTGTACCTGGACACACATCAGTAACTGGACAATACTACAGAGATGTCCTGAAAACATTGCAAGTCCATATCAGGCCTAAAATACCACATATCCGTGAAACAGGCTGGATGCTGCACCAGGTAATGCGCAGCCGCATATTGCTAATGTTGTTGCTGAATATCTTGCAAAAAACAACGTGAACTGCATCCCTCACTCTCTCTATAGTCCTGATTTAGCCCCATGTGACTATTTTCTATTCCCTAAATTGAAGAAACGTTTTCGTGGGAGCCATTATCCCTCATTAGAAGCAGCGGTGAAGGCTGCAGAGGCGATATTAAAGGATCTCTCAAAAGTGGTTTCCAGCATGTCTTTGAAGACTGGCAAAACGCTGGGACAAGTGCATTGCATTCAGGGGAGACTATTTTGAGAAGGATCATAAATATTATGAGGATGAGTAAAGCTACGATGTCAAAAAAAAAGAAAAAGAATATCATTCTTTATTGAACAGCCCTCGTAAAAGCAGGAAATCGTCATTCATTTTTTCCTGCTTTTCATGCCAAGAGAAATAGATGCCAAAGCTAACACTTAGCGAGAGAGAAATAGAGGGAAAGATAGCCTAAAGACGGGTATGTAAAGAGAGGTGAAAAGAGAGAGAGAGCGAGGTCTTGATAGAATGATAAATGCTTTCAATTATTTATCTATCACAAACCCTAAGTAGTGAGTTATGTGTAATCCTATGCGTACTGATAAGTAGATACTTATATTTGGATTAAATTACATTAGAAACAAGTAAAATGGCGATACAATTAGTACATTATTGCACAAACATATGTGTTAAGTAAACAAATAAAACAAATTAAAAGTAAACGACTAAATAATCAACAGGTGTGCATAGAGTATGCAAAGAAGGACAGGAATAATTAGTGTTGGTACAGAGGCAAGGAGGAAGTATGGTTCACTTTACGCTTTGTACGTCATACCTACTCTTTCCGGCCATTCATTCTTCTTTTTTTTCACCTCGCTACAGGGTACATTAATGTATTAGCTTTGTTTGTGGGCTTCATCTCCACCATTAAAAAGAAATTAATAATTAATTAATAATTCATCACAAACGAATGCCTTACACAATATCTTTTTCTGAGCATTTAAGACATTAAAGCTTCATATTAAAACCAGGGTTGCCATATCATTATATATTCGTAGGTAATACATCTTACAAGATTGCTCGAGAACTATCCTATTAACTGTTCTACCTTAACTACGTTCAAGTTATAAAACCATCTATTTTTTGCAATACTGGGACCAGATAGAAACTTATGTCTTTTTCAAATACACGTGGACTCTTTGTGAATTCGTGACAGAGATGGCAGTACTGCACAGTGTACAGAACTCTAGTTTCAGCGTCGAGAGTTAACACTGTTTTGGACACCTAAAATGGCGACGTTTTCATTGCAAGAACAGCGTGTAATCATCAGTTCTCTCCATTTTCGTGCTGTGACACCTATTGAAATTCATCGCCAGTTGAGCGAGGCATGAGGTGATGGTACCATGGATGTGTCTAATGTACGTCCCTGGGTACGACAGTTCAATGATGGCAGAACATCGTGTGACAACAAACCAAAACAGTTGTAGACATCCTCAGTTTAGTGAGACATGTGGTGATGGTACCATGGATGTGTCTAATGTACGTTCCTGGGTAGGACAGTTCAATGAAGACGGAACATCGTGTGACAACAAACCAAGGCAGTTACAGACATCGCCAGTTTAGTGAGGCATGTGGTGATGGTACCATGGATGTGTCTAATGTACGTTCCTGGGTGTGACAGTTCAATGAAGGCAGAACATCGTCTGACAACAAACCAAGACAGTTACGGACATTGCCAGTTTAGTGCGGCATGTGGTGATGGTACCATGGATGTGTCTAATGTACGTTCCTGGGTACGACAGTTCAATGAAGGCAGAACATCGTGTGACAACAAACCAAGACAGTTACAGACATTGCCAGTTTAGTGCGGCATGTGGTGATGGTACCATGGATGTGTCTAATGTACGTTCCTGGGTACGACAGTTCAATGAAGGCAGAACATCGTGTGACAACAAACCAAGACAGTTACAGACATCGCCAGTTTAGTGAGGCATGTGATGATGGTACCATGGATGTGTCTAATGTACGTTCCTGGGTGTGACAGTTCAATGAAGAGAGAACATCGTGTGACAACAAACCAAGACAGCTGCAGACATCGCTAGTTTAGTAAGACATGTGGTGATGGTACCATGGATGTGTCTAATGTACGTTCCGGTGTGGGACAGTTCAATGAATACAGAACATCGTGTGACAACAAACCAAGACAGTTGCAGACATCGCCAGTTTAGTGAGGCATGTGGTGATGGTACCATGGATGTGTCTAATGTACGTTCCTGGGTACGACAGTTCAATGAAGGCAGAACATCGTGTGACGACAAACCAAGACAGTCACGGCCTCGCAACAGCCGGTCTGACGACATGATCCAACATGGTGATAGGTTTGGAGTAAGGTCCGCGGTGTCAGCTTCCAGGAACGTTGGTCCCATTTTCTTTGATAGTACTGTAGACACTGAAGTTTATATGGATATCTTCAAGACATTTGTAGAGCAGTTCAATGATATCGAATTGAGAGAAGGTTATTTCCAGCAAGATGCAGCAACGTGCCATATATCTAATGACACCATGGAGCTTTTAACTTGATAATCGAATAATCTCAATAGCTGCGGCCTTCATAAAATGGATAGAGCTTCCTCATGGTGAGAACTAGATCCTCAAGGTCATTTGTGTTGTGAACAGTGGGTATCACATCAGAATTTCCTACGATGTTTTCAAAAAAGCTTCAAAAAAGCTGTGTGAAACTGCGGGTAAAATCCCTAGGCTTTTCTTTTATCAGTTGTTTCACAGGTGACATTAAATTACTAATAGAGATATTTCTGTCACTGGTTTTGGATTTCTTGGATGAGTGTTTACGACTGAAGGGAGGCTCTTCCCTTGTGTCACAGTCATCTTCGGATTGTGGGTCTGGTTGTTCAGAGGAGAAATCGGAGAGAGAATCTGTTTCATCATCGTGTTGGTTTGTGCTGCTACTTGTGAAGGAGAGCGGTGGTTTAGCCCTAACTGGAGGTTGCTCTGCTAATGCAGAAGATGTAGTGGGTTTGTTCATAGGAGCGCTTATGTCTCCCTCACTGATTCCCTGAGGTATCTGTGCTTCGGTGCAGGCAGTGTGTTTACGTAGAAAATAAAACATTTGAAAGTAAGACCAGAAAAGTAATGCAACAAAAATATCAGTTTTGTACGCTTTAGAATCAAGTTTCATTCTGATGTTTTAAATTGTTTGCTTTTGAATTTAATTAAGAAATCAGTGAGTTGTTGAATGTAAAACAAAGTAACTTACCTCATTTGCAATTTCGAATTTACAAAGCCCGTACTAACTTCTATATGATAAGTAGGGGCGGATTTTTCCCTATTTGCCTATTTTATTCCTTTGTTTAGAAACGTATGCTTTTAAGTTATAAGCACGTTTCCTAAAATTATTAACCTAATTTCTTAGTTTTTATAGTATCTATAAATGCCTATTTCGTACGTTTGTACTTATTCTGCTTATTAGTGGCTAAAACTGCCTTTTTAGCCAATTTCTTCTGCTTGTAGTTTGTGAAAACAACTTTTGCATTTGTTGGTTTCAACGTGAAGTTTTCGGAGAACAGAAATTTCTTACTGCTGCACATTGGATATACAAAAAGCGGTTTAGCCAGGTAGGTATCTGCATTACAGACGTATCCCAATGCTCTAATGACGTCATTTTTGTTTTAAAATTAATATACACATGCTTCAATAATATAAAGTTTTATTTTCCTGCCGGCACCATAGAAAACGTCACATGACTATTTAAATAGCCCTAAACCTGTATCGTAGCTGCTATTACGTAATTTTAAGCTCAGATTTCGCAGATTCCATATTTTTTACATTTTTCTAACTTCAAAATGTTCCACAGGATGCAGTTTTCTATTAATCTGTATGAAATTCTAAACATGCCTGTAAGGACAACTGTACCCATTTACATTTGTTGTGCTTTTGTTATTTGTACTGAAAAGGATTATAAAGCTTACTGTTTACTGAAAACTCTTAGGAATATAAAAATTGTTAAATAGGTATGGTTATTTTTTCCCTTCGTTGATATGGCGAAGACAAATATTTCACATAAATACAGGTCATTAATAGGTTAAAATGAGTGCACAAACTTACACCCTAAGCATTAATATTTAAAATTACAATTGGTGGGACATTTTGAAAATCGCTTGTAATTTACACATAAATTGTTAATTCCTGAGAAACTGTTGTAACTAGAAAGCTGAAACTTTGGTATTATTCCATTCTTGATCGATTACAAAAATAAATGGTATAAATTTGAAACAAATCTAACAAAAGCTTCAGATATTTCAATTTTCACCCTTAAGGCCCCCCAACCCATGTTTTTGTTTTTGATACACTTAATTACTTCACACGTTTCTGCACATTATGGTTCTTACTTAGTGAAGTGGATTTATATGTATTTTAATTATGCGATAATATTTGTTATTTTAGCTTGCTGTGGAGCCATTTATAAATATGTAATAAATGTAGAACTATTTCGCCTAGGGAACCGCAAAAAGTATATGTTTAGCGAATTTGTTGTCATTGTCATTTTGTTATAATGCATTTTAGGAGCCATTTTACTAAAATTGTATATTTCTGAGTGTTTAATTAGCAAATTTTGAGTGCTTATTTTGCCCATTTTAGTGACTTTTGCCTGCCTATTGTTGCATACCAGGGTTGTAAGGGGGGTTGGAAAACTTACAAACCTAATCTACAACTGGGGGTGTAGCTATTGAGATGGTAGAATAAAGGAAACATCTAAGTCAAACTAAACTGAATAACTCTATTTTGAAGAAGCCTAGCATTTACACAGGGTACTCCCTCAATCTAGAAGAGGTCAGGGGTGCTTTGTTACTATTTAATGATATAATAACTTGATATAATTTTACCTTTGGCGATGCGTTGTTTGTATGGCTGGGCTGTCGAAAGATAAATGATGTGCTAAGACCGGTTGGCTATCGCATTCGTAGTAGCACTTTTAAATAAACTTTTGTTACCTCTCACAGAGACCAACATAAAGTCTCCTCTGACATTCCTGCGACGTTTCTCTCCGAGAGCTAACTCTACCAAGCTTAAATAGGGGTCGTACCAAAAAGTCAATTCAGCGATTCCCACTAACAGTTAATTTTGCACCATACCGTTTACATCATTGAGAGAATGTTTAAGCCTGTACTGACCTACTTAACGATTATTTCTTTTGATCAGCAAAACAAGTTCAGGTCACCTGTGAATTATTTCCTTAAGCCAACAGTCCAAAGTACATGTTTTGCCAGTCAGCAGAATTTACGCTTGACATACATTTGTGTCAGAATCAATACATGTTACAGAATAATGATTACCGAAATTTCCAATCTAGCTCAGCCTATACATGCAACACTATTTCATGCACTTTCAGTGCCTATAAATCCGCTCCCTATATTTTTTGTAATTTACGTCCAACATTAAGTCATATCGGACGATGAATGGAATGGATGAATGAGTCCGGGGTCCATGGAGCTTAGAGTTACCCGACATTCGTCTTACAGGATAAGGGAACCCCCCGGGAAAAACCTTATCCAGGTAACTCATCCTGACCGAGATTCGAACTCGGGAGCTCTTGAAAATGAGGCAGGCATGCTACCACCACGCTACCAAGGCGGGCTCCGCTCCCTAATGATAAGCTGATAACCCATGATTTGACTCTGGACCATTTTTTTTTCTTTTTGTAATTTTACGTCCTCCAGCGTTAAGTCATATCGGATGATGAATGGAATGGGTGAAATGATGCTCAAATGATCCCAGAGTCCATATAGCTTAGTTTCCCGACATTCGTCTTTCAGGATAAGGGAAACCCCCGGAAAACCCTTATCCAGGTAACTCACTCTGACAGAGATTCGAACTCTGGACCTCTTGAACGTGAGGCAGACTCGCTACCACCACGCTACCGAGGCGGGCTACTCTCGACCATGCTAATGACTTCATCATATCTTGTTCAATTGTCTATCAATTAACTTTGTGGAACCTTTCGCCTGATACAGTTTTCTATATTCTTCAAGTACCTACTTGATGTGCTTATCAAAGAAGTACCATAGAAGTTATAATGCCATTATTCCAGGAAACAAAGGACGCATGCGTACGAGGGTCTAGATTATTGCATTTCCTTGAATCCTCCGAGGCTTTAGCTATTTACGTTTTCTGCTAAACACGTAGGTTCGTATGGAGTCAGGAGATATGAGAAGGGTGGTTACTACACGTAATGGCTGCATTTTTTCCTCCGTTTGTTTTGTTTTGTCTGCCTGAGAGAGATGATGTAAATGGTTGTGTGATATATAACACGTGATTTAACTTTTTTCCCCCAGCCTGATGCAAGAAAATTTTGGGGCAGCCGGGAGTTGGTTGCTAATAAAAGGGGACGGGTGTAAAATAGCAGAACACAAAAATGCTTTCAACTGTCATTTTCTTTTAACCTAGCTACCTCCACCTGTGTACGCATACGTTAGACGTCTGGATTAATAACTCCATTATTCTCCGTGCATGGCGCTAGGTGAGTATGAGTATGTACGGGACTCTCAATAGTTGTTTATATATACCTACACCAGAGCGCGCGCGATGATGTCCGCCCCTTTCCCCATATTTATATCAGGATTTAGAACTCGTTAAAAAAAAAAGTCACCAGCTTTCAGAATTATTTGTTCTAGTGAGCACTACTTTTTTATGGGCAGGCTAACTAATACGCCATTACAGCTCTCGTTTATATCATTTCGGAATACGTGAAATACTTCTAAGGGGAACAGGAAAGGAGAGATTGTGGAAACTAATATCTGGCAAGGCTGCTGTACACTAACACACAACAATGAGCTCCCTTTCCGGGCAACATGCATACTGCTTATTGTATTGCAACCCGTATATTTTGTGTTTTACAGTAATTTCATAAAAACTGCTACGTGATTGGCAATATTTGTAAATCTTAAAATATATGTTACACAAGTTTCTCTGCCAGTTCTTGAAGAATCTATTGTTTGGAAATTAATTGTTCTTTCACACTAGCCATATGTTGCACGTACTATGAATGAGTAGAGCCAGAGTGAAAAATTAGATCCGGTGCCGTTGTGTGATGCCATTCCATTGACTGCTTCTTTGATTCAGGTTCAAAAAAATAAACCCACATTTCGTATACAGTAATAATTTTTTCCAGAAACTCCTCTCCCTCTAAATTGAAGCACTGCAAGTGTTCGGAGGCTATTGTTTTCCTTGTTTCTTTGTTTTGGGCGGTTAACATTCTTGGTACCCAACGTGAACAAACGTTTGACTAACGCAGTTGTTAAATAATCGTTATCATACTGCCTTTACTGAGGGAGGTAATGCGACACAATTTACCTGTTGTTACCCGGCGATCACCACGAATGATATCGACTCGCTGAATGTTGCATGGAGTCACTGCAGTCACCGGCCTGCCGCTTCGCTTTTCATCTGCCAATGGTGTTTGCCCTTCACCTTCGTTACAGCGACGAACCCATCGTCTAACAGTGCTGACATCCACCGTTGCATCACCATACACACTTTTTAGCCTTTCGTGAATGCGAATTGGCGTTTCACCTTCCGCAGTCAAAAATTCAATCACAGAACGCTGTCTAATACGAATATCGATGTCAGCCATTTTGCAAGAGGTTGCAGTGCTGCCACCTGTTGACTTAGGAAGTTACTACAGCAGGGGATTGGAGAAGAAGGTTTGAGGAATTGCGCCAAATTCAAAGTTTTCACATAACTTACTTATTTCAGAAAAAAGAATGTCTCATTGCCAAGAGACATGTACGAGTACACTAGGTTTTGAACATTTTACATTATAATTTGGTATCAAAAGCTAGAAAACAGTTTCCTTTTTCAATGAAACATAATTTCTTGTTACAGTTTCTACAAAGACACTGTGTCTGTCCCTTTTTAAAGCACTTTCATCGCTCTTTTCCTATCATGAACAGCGAAATGTGCATCATCATCCAGCTTGACTTGGTCTTGGTTGAATATGTACTTTGTAGCAGATATTTCATGTTAAAAGAATAGTTAAAGACATTGAAATTTATGAAATAGAGATATAATGTAAGGTAGGTAATGTGTAACCATGACAACCCCATATGAGAGGAAGTTGTTAAAGTTTTAAAATTTTTTTTCTTCTACTTATGAACGTCGTAGGAGAAAGACGTACATTTGTGTCTCTGCGGGTTTGTGTAGAATTATTTTTCAGTGTGCATTTAAGATGCACAAATGGCGTGTGCGTGCGTGTGTGTTTGTGTGTGTGCGTGCGTGTGTGTGTGTGTGTGTTTTCCTTTTCCTATTTCATCCACATGTTCCATTACATTTGTAATATTACCTGTTCTGGTTTGCTTCGCTTTCAGATTGATTGTTCATATTAACTGAAATATTGAAATCATTGTGTTTTCAGATTGTGTTCATACAGTCACTATAGTATTTTAGAATTAATTTACTTATTTATTTATTTATTTATTTATTTATTCAGCACTTTCTAGATTGATTGTGTTGACATATTGTGATATACTCACTTTGTTTAGTAAGGTCAAGTCGCCGCTAGGCGTTCGGCTCCTTTTGGCTGGTTGGAAATCTTCGTAGTAGTGTTTCTACGAAAAACAAATGGTAGTTGTGATCTAGCCAGCCATGAGAGGATCTGGAGCTAACTGTCCCGTGAGTGAGAAGTCAAATTACCCACACTTAAAACCTATAAGATACGGGACACTTTACAATCAAATACATAATTCTTCCTGAAATCCACATACCTGTTTTATTCCAAACTAAACACAATAAAACATAACATTCCAAAGGCGCGGAAAGATGTAACAAAAGTGAAGATCAATCCATCTCCCGGCCAGTTAGCTCCAGATCCCTTCATGGCTGGCTAGATCACAGCTACCATTTGTTTTTGTCGAAACACTACTACGAAGATTTCCAACCAGCCAAAAGGAGCCGGACGCCTGGTGGCGACTTGGCCTTACTAAACAAAGTGAATTTATCTCAATATTCACTAAAGTCCGTTAGATATTGTCCCACAAGTGCTGGTTTAGGTACTGGCCACTTCCCTTCTTTCTTGTTTATTTGCATGCTTAGTTTTTCCCTGTAGTCCTTCCACTTGATGCAGTCATACAGGATGTGATCTGTGGTTTCGTCTCCTCTGTTGCAGGTGCATGTAGCATCATCAATTATGTTGAATCTCTTGTAATAGGCTTTAAGCCTTCCATGTCCTGTTAAAATGGCAGTGAGGTTTGTTAATATGTTAAGTCTTCGTTCTAATTGTTTTGCTACTGTGGGAAAATATTGTTTTGTCTCTTGTCCTTTTGATGTGTTTTACTATTCTGTTTCCCATTTTTTGAGTGTTTCTTCTCATATTTTTTTCCTGATGGCACTTTTTGGGATTCGGTTGTAGCTTTCTATGCCATCATTTATTGTTGCTCATTTCGCAAGTTTACCTGAAAGTTCATTTCCTTCTATTCCTGTGTGGGCTTTTACCCATCCTATTCTTATCATCCATTCTTTTTAGTTAATTGTTGTAGTTTTTCTCTTACAGCTTCTACCAGTTGGTTATGATTTTTAGTATTGTGTAATGATTGTAGTGTAATTTTGCTGCTGTTTTCAAGTCAGTTTGTGTTATTCCCATATTATCTATTATTTATGTACGTGTGTGTAAGCAAGTAATAGTTAGTCAATACACTAGTCGTTTGTTAATGAACAGCATTTATATTATGTAAATCTGTATCAACATTTGGAAATGTTGTGGAAGAATTAAATCTTCAGGTGTGAAAAAAGAAAAGAATTATTTTTCCATTCTTCAACAATAGTAATATTAAATTTGTTAGCCCCGTTACTACGACCTTTGGGAAACGAACTCATCGCTCCAGAATTACTAAAGCACCCACCCACACCAAGAATTGCAGAGGAAACTTCTAGATATATTTTAGATCGGTGGTTCTCAAAAAGTGGTCCGCGGACCCCCGGGGTCCGCGAAGGGGTGTCTTGAGTCAAGTTATAATGCTGAATTAAAACTATAGAAGAAGTAGAATTGTATTTACCGAGTCCCTTATCTGTTCGGTGCCGAACTATACATGTTTTACTTAACATTTTTTATGCAACTATGTCTTAACGATATAACGCAGCTGAGAGGTGGAATCAAAGTAATTGTTGGGAGCGTGTAGTACAGCGTTACAATAGTGACGCAACCGTACTGAGCGTGAGCGTTAGCTGCGGTGCGGGAGAAGTCAGCCTAGCCTGCGCGCGCTGGTCTGAGGCACCGGCTACACGTACGCACGCACAATAAATCAGTCGTGTACTAGTCGGTCAAGATATGAATGCACTTAAAGGAAGGCAGCACTGTTTTGTTTACTACATGAAGCTTAGGGAACCGCGCGGAGCGAGGGGTAGGTGATACTGGGAAAATACAGTCACACAATTAAAACAGTACAAGTCTTCACGTTAGTTTTCGGAAGTAGCAAGTCTGGAAATGTTTGTTTCAGGTCTTTCATCGGCTATATCTGTGTCACTATGTCCTTTTGCTTCAATATTCATATTCTCAAAATAACATTTATCACGATTGCAGTCTTTATTGTCATCATCGCTGCTTTCTAGACCCACGTTTATATCTTCAATTGTTTCCTCCATTAACACATCTCGGTGCTTAAAATCTTGCTCAACTCATTTCACTTGTCTGCTTGCTGCTATCCAATCAGTTTGTGTAATTTGAGCTATGTAGCTTGTTGTCATAGCTTTCAGATTACTCAAAGTAATCGAAGTACTTCTTTGCTGTAATTTTTCTTTAATTCCAAATAGCTCTATAGAGTTAAGGTCACAGTGCTACGGAAGAAAGCGTAAGACTGTAAAATCCATTTGTTCCATTATTAAATCAAGTCAATAAACATACTTTTTAAATTAATTTTCACTATCTCTAGAAGCTCACTTTTCGTCAGTTACAGATCGTGTTTAATTTGTTTTGTGTTAGCCAATGAACAACCTGTGCCTTTCGAGATGAAGTGTTAGGGGTTTTATTTTCCTGTACGGTATGGCAAAGCAATGCTTTCAGGTAGAATATTTGATATTAATTTCTCTTCTACCCACTTTTTATAATCTACCCACTTTAATTTCATCATGCTTATCTGCTGATTTCGATTTTGAATCGTAAATCAATCCAGTTCCCTCAATAAATCCCATGGATCCCCTTGCATGTACAATTGCTTTTTGACCAGCATTAGTATTATTCAAAACACCTGGTACCTCGTCATATTGCTAGCACTTCTTGACGGTTTAGTGAGTATAGACACAGGTCTCGTCCGTATAACCTAATAATACACCTTAAGTACTCTGCAAGTTTTGCAACTATTTGTGGTTTCTCCATTAGCACAGATCGTTTGTTTCTGCATTTCTTAAATTGAAATCCAATTTCTTTCGATATTTTTTTTAAACGTTTCTTTGCCACCCTGAAAGTTTATTTATTATTTAGTGAAGTTCAGGAGCTTCGTCAAAGTAGGAATTTCCTTTTCCTGTTCAAAGTACTCCAAAAATTTTCTACGCACAGCGCACTTATCAAATTCATGAAGAGATATGGTTCTGCGTGATTTTCGATTTTTCCTCGAAGTAGTAACCTTAACCCAGTTGATGAAGCATTTTATGCTCATAATGGTTCTCCCAGAACTTCCCACTATTTTTTCTGTCCTAACTGCTGCTTTTTCAAGGGGTACGAGTAACCTGTTTTCCCTACTTTTCTTGTCTACAAAACTGTATGACCTGATATATATCAGAATGGGATTATTTTCTTGTTTTTTACTTTGTTGGTGCTTCTGTAATTAAACTCTTTACAATCACACGCCAATTTTATCGCAACGAGCACTGCAACTGCCACTGTACTATTCGAATTTTAACTGCGTAAGAAAAGGTTCAAAGAAGCACCGTGTTGAACTGCACTACATTTGCACGTCACATGGAAGCATCTCGGTATTGTTGGTGTTTGCGTTATCCGCACTGTACCTGCGGTACTCCGCCCACTTGTGACGTAACTGTTTAGTAACGCTTCTCGCCTAGTGCATTCATATTGTGGTCGTATAGTACTGACAGTTTGTAATTGTGAATCGTGAGAATTTATTCGCGTCGTTCAGAATGAGTGGATAAAGTATCCTTTCCAGAAAAAGGACATAGCCAGCAGCATTGACAGCCTTTCGGAAAAAGGACAGGACCAACTAATAGTTGTTTAACAGCAAAGGGTGGAAAGTTGTATACCAGGAAAATAAACTTGTAAAATTTTGGTTTCTGGCGCAGAGTGAATTTAATGAACTTGATAACAAAGGACTTAAGTATATTGTGCACTTCCCAACAACCCATCTGAGCAAAGAAATATTTTCATTGTTGTGCAACATCAAGCAATTGAAGAAAAACAACAGACTTGCCAATTTAGAAACTGGCTTAAGAATAAAGATCACCAACATAAAGCCCAGCTTAACTGAGCTTATGCAATCAAAAATCAGTTGCATTGTTCACATTAATACATTCCAATGAAAAAAGTTTCAGGTTTTTCCAATAAACCTTTTAGTATCACAGTAGTTTGTTGAAATGACCAAATAGATTCAGAACATAATGAATAACCTTTTATGTGTATAAAATGGTTTCTTTACATGGAACATAAATTCATTTTTATAAGATGTTGTGCCTAATGTTATTAATTCTTGGGTAATCCAAAGAGGGTGGTATTCCAAATTTTTACTGGTATAAGGTTAAGGTTAAATAAAGCCTAGTTAAGTAAACTTGTGTAAAATTTACTTTAAAGTAAAAAAAAAAAAAAAAAAATAATAATAATAATTTGAATAAATACCATTCATATATATTTTTATTTAAAATACATACATTTTATACACAAGTTTATTTTATTTAGTTTTTGCGGGTAGCGTGGTCCGCTCTCCACAGTAATAAACTTCGAACTATATAAATAAAATAAAATAAAGAAAATAAAAAATCTGAAAATGTAATCCCGGTACCTAATTTCTTATACCGGGACATGATTTCCAAATTCTAATTTATTAACTACCAACTAAATACATAAAATACAATATAAACAATACTTTTTCAGATAGTAAAAGAAAAACATTAAATTAAAAAAATAAAACAAATACAAAAACTACCAATTTAAAAATTTACAATTTAAAAAATAAAAATTTACTGGAATCCAGTATACAAATAACTGGCAACCAGTTACAATTAGAATAAACTACAATACCGGAAACCGATACTTAATGTACTGGTAGCCAGTACATTTAAAACTTATCAATTTACCTTTTCAAATACTGAAAACCTTTTTAGAAAAAAATTTCATTTTTTTTACCAAAAACTTATATAAAAATAATTAATAAAAATTACATTACAAAAATCACAAAATTTACAAATTTAAAACTACTCCAAATTCTTTAAACAAATTAAAATACATCATATCAATTTATATAAGCAAACATAAATTCAATTATTATTCATACTTCTACACAAATCAATACTTCTTTTTCAAATCTACTTTATATCAAATTAAAAATATATATTTCAAATCTTAACTATTAAAAAATTCATATATAATAACCTTAAAAAATTACAATACAACTCAAAAATATTAAACAAACAATGATACACTCAAAAATCTTTTATAATAATTCAAAATTAAACCATTGCAATAAACAACTTCAACAACCAAACCAAACAATTAAATTTAATTTATTTATAATTTGATATATTTACCTTATTAACACAAAAATACCAATTTAACGTTATAATAAAACATATTTCAATTATTAAATCTCCTAAATCTTTAACAAAATTATATAAAAAAATTCTATTCTATAATTTCTCAAAACACACTATCTCAAAATTTATCTATCCTCAATTTAAACCAAATTTATATTAAATAACATAATAATAAACTTCGAAGTGTCAAGGAACTCCCCATTCCTTGGATATAACCTCCTGCCATTCTCCTCGGTCAGCCTGGCTCGTTTAAGGATTGGCCACTGTAATTTTACCCATATTTTATGTTAAAAAGGGACCCTGCTCCAATGTGCCCGCTCTGTGGCGGAGCTTTGTCGGTTCGCCACGTGTTTTTAGAGTGTTTTAACCTAGCCCCTGTTCGCCAGTCTCTCCAGCTGCCGGCCAGCTTGGCAGAGATTCTGGCGGACGACGAACAAACGGTGGCCAAAGCCTTTAAGCTCCTTTAAACTGTTGATTTTAGAATTTAGTTCTCAATTTTACCATTTTCAACCTTCTCGTCGCGTCATGGTTTTAAGTATCTTTTAGTGCGTGTGTTATATCTTATTTTATTTAGGATGGATCTATTTTAGCTTTTGCCATCTATTTGCCTTTTTAAGGGCGCTGATGACCGTACCGTTGAGCGCCCATAAACATCATTCCTTCATTCATTATTTAATTTAAATTTAATGTTTTAATTTATTATTAATTAAACTAAAAACTAAATATAGAAGAAAATATTTTAAGTTATACATACAGTAATCATTTAAATTGCAATTATAAAGTTCAGCGAAAAGTCGACTCATTCATGTAGACTAAGTTGCCAAACTATGGGGTTCCACGAACAAGTTGTTATGTGATAAAGGAGACCTGGAGGCAGAAGAGTTTGAGAAACACTGGGCTAGATCGTCACCAAAGGTGAGAAATTCATGAGCATCCATCTTCATCTCAGTAAATCGCTTCAAGATGATCGTCACAACGTGGGCTTTTTAAAACACCGTCACCGTCTACAGTTTTCCCATTTAACTGTTCCAACTTAATCTTTTGGTTTGCTGATATGAGTTCCATTTTGATTGTATCAGTATTTTCCAAACCTTTACCATCAGAAACGCAAAGAGGCTCTTCTATAGTGCGATTTAGCTGTCCTACTTGGCCATCCTCAACTTCATTTTCATTTATAAAGTGGGATTGTACTTGTCAAAAACGTCCGCTACTGCCTCCCTCCGCTGCAACGATCACTTCGAGCCATCGACACGTTCAGTGAAAGGTGGAGGATGGCCAACAGCGCACAGAAGAGCTCTGCTCTTCTGCTAGGGAAGGTCCTCCGCTGGCGCCCGGAAGGAGAACTGCGGTTGACAACATCCCCTTATAAAGAAGCGCTATTGAATGCGGAACAAGAAAAAACGAATAAAATACCTGTAAAAAGGCGTCTTGCTCTGCCAGAAAGCGAAACAAAACGGAAATCATCGAAAGGTAAGCCTAGATGTCCTAATCCTCCTGTATCCAAAAGTTCCAGAAGTCATCTGTCTGCTGGTAACAGGAAAGAAGTGGCAAAATACGACGAAGATGATTGTCTTTACGGCTACGATTATTCAGAAGGTGGGTGGATTAGATATCCCTGCTGCCTGCAGTTGGCTCATAATTCTTGTGCAGGTATCGAAAGAGATGAAGATGTTGTACATATTTGTGCATATTATAAGATGTGAACTAATTGTAAAAAAAAACTGTTTAAACATTGGTCAAAGAAATAATACCCCTTACTGACCCACCTATGGAGCAAAACGAGGCAAATGTACTAATTTTGTTTTTGACGTGATAGCTACTCCCAATTGTTACGAGTGTCTAATTTGTTTTTCAGGTAATTATACAACAATAAACACATTTACATTACCAAAACACAGTTTCTAGATGTTCAAATGTAAAATATAGATGTACAAATATTAAGTACCCTGTCCTGCCCCATATTCCCCTAAGTTTTATTCGTTTTGTAGCAAGTGCGGATACTCGTTTGTTTAAACAAAACATATATCATGTCATTGCAAGAATATAAAATTAATTATTTTGTATACCTGGGTAGAAATGTATACGAGTGTAAGCTAATACTGAACTAGACTCTTTAGCAAAACAGGCCAGAACATTAGAGAAATAATCTAATATTCAGATGTTTTACAAGATGTAACATAAGAAGAATGTATCTAGTCAGCAGTTAAAGGAACATCCCGAAAATCAATGAATCATTAGTAAAGATATTCGGTGGTTCAAACTTGTTTACTTCCCTAAAGAGGTCTTGTAGCAGTTATCAATGGAAAGAGGAACTCAAAAAGTTGTGTGTAGAGTGTCAAAGTTGGCAACACTGATACATAATCAAGGGGAAGAACTGATGCAGTGGTAATTGACTTTTTTAAAGCTTTTGGTGCAGTGCCACATAGTTTACTTATTTGTAAGCTAGCTAATACAGGAATTGACAAACGCGTAGTATTATGGGTTAAACATTTTTTGAAAGGGAGAATGCAAAAAGTTAAAGTAGGTAAAGAGCTCTCCGATAGGGGAACCGTAAGTTCGGGTGTGCCGCAAGGCTCAGTATTATGACCTCTACTGTTTCTCGTTTTTGTTAATGACATTGCTGTTAATATTAACTGCCAGATAAGGTTGTTTGCAGACGATTGTATCATTTATAATAAAATTCGGAATACAGTGCATGAAACCGCTCTTCAGGATGATTTAAATGAAATCTGTAATTGGGCTGCGGCTAACAAAATGTCAATTAATGCCAAGAAAAGTAAGTCCATTGTTTTTATTAGAACTAAGGGCAAAATTATTGTTAACTATAACATGGGAGGGGTGCAAATTCCACAGGTGGACAGCTGCAAATACTTGGGAGTGTACCTGGCAAGTAATGCTGGATGGGACGAACAAGAAATTCCACATATAGGAATGCGTGGAAGGCATTACATTTCGTAATGAGAATATTGAAAAAGGGGAGCGCTAGGTCCAGGGAAATTGCCTACAAGGCCTTAGTGCGGCCGGTTATGGAATATGGAGTAGCATGCTGGGACCCGTATAGAGCTAACCAAATCGATCCATTAGAAAAAATGCAGAAGAGGGCAATAAAATTCATAAAAAGAGGCAAGTATTTTGGGCCTATAAAAGGAGATGAGACTAAATGGGAGGACTTAAGAATTAGGCGTAAAAACATAGGTTGGTAGCATTATTCAAAGCTAATGCTGGTGTAAAGGCATGGGTTGACGTTAGTGTAAGGTTAGATAATCCGGATTATTATGGACGAAACGATCATAGGTATAAAATTAAGGGTAGAAGATACAGAACCGACGTAGGAAAATTTTCTTTTGTTAATAGAACCATTGAAGAATGGAATGAATTGCCTGTAGCAGTCTTTCAGGGCTGTCCCCTGTCGCTGAAGAAATTTAGAAAAAAATCTAGATGGTTTATAGTTTAACTTTTAAATTATAATGGTATATAATATGTAAATAGAGAAGTAATTAGATATGTTTTAAGTGACTAAAGTTAAAATAATATCATGTTTGTATTGTTTATGGTGTTATTGTTGTAAATCTAGTATTGTAATTTGATATGTATTCTTAACTCTGCCACCGGGTAGTACCCAATTGTAGTGAATAAATACATACATACTTACATACAACGATGTACATTGTTAAAAATGAAAAAGAATGTCTGGTATAGCGAAAGGATAAAAGAGCCTTCTGTATTCTCGGTTACCATGTTAATCAATCTGTAATTCTTGTTTTGACGTTTGGGAACAAGACTTGGTCTGAATCAATCAGTGGACCATTAGTTCGTTAGTGCATCTCAAAGTGTACGATAAGAAGATAAATAAGGAAATCTCACGGAGCTGAACAGAAGTCTATCGAAAAGATGGATTGACTATTGGTGACAAAGATAACGCAGTTCTTACTTGACCTTCAGGTTTAACATCCCTTGAACATTTTTATGGGGTTATATTAAGGGGAGACTGAAAACTCTATCTGGCGTATGTTAAATTTGCTTACTTAATGACTCTTTATCTCAGAAACTAAGCTAACTTCTTGAAATTTTTATAGAGTATAAGAACAAATTGTTACATATAGGGGTATAAGGGGCTAAAAGTAAGGGGTTTTACTTACAACGGTATGTAGCAATTGGGAGCATAGCTATGGGGCCTAAGAAACATGGGAAGGTAGTGCTACATAAAAATGGGGGTAGAAGAAACGTCTAAATTCAAACCCAAATTAAAAAAAATGTATTCTAAAATGAATAGCAACACTAGAGGGCACTCCCTGGATCTTTGAGATCAGGGGCGCTTTAGAAATATTTAAATACATAGTGACTTAGTGTAACTATACCTTTAGTGATGTGTTGGTTATATGGCTGAATTTTGTCCAACTGGTGAGAGAGGTCTGGATCGATGCACCCCGCTGACAGTCTTACTCCGAGAAGCACTTGTAAAACATATCTTGTACAAGTTCACTCAGCAATCTCTCAGCATCAAGGTCATCCACCATAGAGCCCAGCCTAAAGTCCACCCTAAAATCCACGCGTGCGCTAAGACAATCAAGCTTAAATACGGCAGCTACTTGCCAAATCAGCAATTCCCACGCTAGCTATTGTTTATTCCTCAGGTGAATGGTTGCATGTAATGGAATTTGGTGGTTGTTGGCTACTCAGTCGTATTAATAAAACTTTGTTTGTTGCAGAATTATTTGGTTTAATTCCTACTAAGTTTCCTTATCGACTTGGGTCAGTGACCACCTGTTAGTAAAATACTTAACATAAATTCAATTTTACTTGAAAACCTGGATTACTTGTTTAAAGTTACTTCCGCGCGGTTTCTATTTCTTCTTTATATGACGACTACTTTGCTCTAATAAACTTCTAATGCTGCTTCCACTTACGCTGGTTGCGCTATTCTTAACTTCCCTACATTTCAGACTTATAAATCTGCGCTTCTTCTCAACGTGCATGAACACGTCCTTGCTGTCATAGTATCACCTTTTAAGTAAATGTTTCTTACATCACAATTCAGTTCAAACCTTCTGATCCCCTCTCTAAATTTATCACATGACCAAACTAGCTCACCCTTCTCAAATGTTACATTATTATTGGTTTCTCATTTCTTTCGAATTTTCGCATTGGTTTGCAAAACTCATTTAATTCTTTGACGTTCAGCCCAACCTGAGTTGGGGAACGTCTACCCAGCAAAGTAAATCACTTTAGCGTTCATGCTCAACTGCATTTTGAAAGCCGTTTGTCCCAACACATTCCTGGCTGAACGTATGCTATAGTTCTTAGACATTGAACGTTTACAGCACAAAGAAGGTAACGGTCTTTCCTTCCTATCTCTCCGACGTGTACAGTTTTTTTACAAGATAATTTTCTTTTCCTTGCCTGGGTGCTAGTATATATGTTATCTTAAATTATATTCTCTCCTTCTTATTCTTTAAGTCAACCGCTATTTTAATCATTACTCTATCCATTCTAATTTCATATTATTATAACAAGATTTTCATATTAGTTTAGCAAAGCATTTTTATTAGTTGATCTTCTTTTTTCATTATCTGATTTCGATTAATTCGCCGCCTCCTTATCGCTGCCTGATACTATGGTTACACGTTGAAAAAAAAAAAAAAGACGTGCGTCTTATTGTTTAATCAATTTATATATAATCTTGATGGAAGTTGTATTCTTCAAGTTAAAAAGAAAATAAATAGCAAGAGTCTTGCCTTTCTAAGAACGTTTTCCATTAAAATAATTGTTCATATGCTTTTACCCAGAAATCAAATATGTGTAGAATATCTGCCATACGGGAACGCCATACGTTGATCATTCGCTTCTCTTTCATGTTCTCTTTATATTTATTATTTTGTATTACAGATTCTTTCACAGTTTTTTTCCACCTCCTCTACTACTAATGAGACATGTTTGTGCCTTATACAAATCGAACTCCATGATTCCACGTTTTGTTATTAAATTTCGTTTCAATTCCCAAACATACATACGTACCTCGCCCTGGCCTGCGGGTACCAATGATGGAGCGAGCGCCTTTCCTTACCGAATCACGCACACACACACACGCACACACTGGAAATAGAATACAGAATTTTTTTGTTAAAAATAAACACACGTGTGTTTTAGCAAAGGGGTGAGTGAAACACACACTGAGCACGACTTGTTAAAATTCACATAAAAACAGAGACAGAGAGTGAAGCAGGTTCCAAGCTCGCACACATACACACATGTGAGTTCGCAAAATGATACAAAGGAGTATGAATGATTTGATATGTAGGTAGAAAGTAGTAGCGTGTAACAGCCTAAAGCATATGTTCTGCATTCTTTCTAATATCACGTTAGGTACTGGTTAAAAAACCTGACGAAAAATGTCACGTTTTCTCCCCCTGCCTCGCTTTTTAACAACATAATAAAATATAAAAAAGTAGAAGCACACACACACACACATACACGCTACGGGGTAACAAAACAGAAGAGGAAGGATTTGGTCCCCGTGGGAAGTTTGATGCTGAAGTCCAATACACACACACACACACACACACACACACACACACACACACACACACACACACACACACACACACACACACACACACACACACACACACACACACACACACACACACACACACACACATGCCATTCTCAGCTCGATTCGAGCGAACATGGCAGGCAGACAGAGTGATATGGGGAAAAAGAGGTAGCCTGTGGATGTTCCGACTTCAAAAACAAACCACCTCGCATTATGACAGACAGAAGGGGACTGGAGCGAAAATGAACCAGGGCTGACAACATCGAAATCAACGTCATTCCTCTTTTGAAAAAGGAAGCTTGAGGGAGGGTGGGGGAGACAGAACTTTTCCAAAATATTTATTTACCCGGTTGTTTTACCAGGTATTGTACTGCTGAAAGGAATTCTATCTAATAACAGACTTTGGTTCCGAGATATGCGTGTTTTTTAGTCCTCTCCTCTGTCACACGGCTCTACCTCAAGCATTTACAGTGAAAAAAAGAGCATCTGCCACACGCTGTAAGAGGATTACAAATTTATTAATGTTTACTGCTTTCCGTTGTTTTCTACCTTAGCCTCCATGGAGACTATCATGGAATATCACGGAATATCAAAGATATTTACAACGAAAACTGTCAAATTTGTATTAAATAGACAACCCACACATAAAAGATATAAACAAAACGCAGCTATTCTTATCACTTGCCTTCAACTTATTTATACTCGAAACATATTCCAGTTTATTATACAGGGTGTTTCAAAACGACACCCAGCGAACAAACAAAAGTAGCTGCACAGCTTCTCTGTGACACACACACACACACACACACACACACACACACAAACACGGCCGCGCCATGACTCAGTGGTTAGACCGTTGGGCTCACACCAAGGCGGCCCGGGTTCGATCCCAGGAGACCGTAAAGTGAGATTTGTGGTGGACAACACGGCGTTGGGGCACGTTTTCTCCGGGATCTCCGGTTTTCCCCGCCATCTCATTCCACCGGTGCTCCATGTTCATCTCATGTATCGCCAGCGGTGCCGTATGTAATAAAAGAGGGTGTTAAACACTACACATTCATTCATACACATACAAAAACGCCCACCTCAGTAGCGTAGACGGTAACGTATCTGCCTCATGTTCAAGAGGTCTCAAGTTAGAATCTCGGTTAGGGTGAGTTACCTGGATAAGGTTTTTTCCCGGGTTTTCTCTTATCCTGAAAGACAAATGTCGGGTAACCTTAAGCTCCGTGTACCCCAAACTCATTTGAGCATCATTTCACCCATTTTATTCATTGTCTGATATAATTTAATGTTGGAGGATGTAAATAAATAATGATATTTATGTTAATTGATGGCAATTAATCATTTCTCCACAATAGCCGTATATAGGCTAAGGTTTTTGATAGATAGGGTCAACATAAAAAATTCAATACCATGGCCGGGATTTGAACCACGGATCTTGTGGTTTCCGTCCAGTCGCTCTAACCCATTGAGCTACCATGGCCAACGTGAGTCAAATGGAGAATTTAATGTCAGGACGGCACGCCGGCCATGGTAGCTCAATGGGTTAGAGCGACTGGCCGGAAACCAGTAGATCCGTGGTTCAAATCCCGGCCATGGCATTGAATTTTTCATGTTGACTATCCATCAAAAACCTTAGCCTACATACGGCTAGTGTGAAGAAATGATTAATTTCCATCAATTAACTAAAATAATAAGAGTTAAATAATGAAGCCTGGGGCTCAAGTACTTACGATAGTAAGTCGCCACAAACGTGTATCTCGAATGCGAGAGCTCCTTGTGGTCTACCGGGAAAATATGAGTCAAATGGAGAATTTAATGTCAGGACGGCACGTTGGCAATGGTAGCTCAATGGGTTAGAGCGACTGGACGGAAACCAGGAGATCCGTGGTTTAAATCCCGGCCATGGCATTGAATTTTTAATGTTGACTATCTATCAAATAATGATATGTTCAATAAATAATGATCACAATTTTTTTGACAAGGTACCTTTACTCATCCTCATAATTTTGATGGTCCTTCTCAAAATAGCCTCCCCTGAATGCGATGCACTTGTCCCAGCGTTTCTGCCAGTCTCAAAGACATGCTGGAAACCATTTTTGAGAGATCCTTCAAAATCGCCTCCGCAGCCTTCACCACTACTTCTGATGATGGATAATGCCTCCCACGAAAGCGTTTCTTCAAGTTACGGAATAGAAAAGACTCACATGGGGCTAAATCCGGACTATAGAGAGAGTGAGGGATGTACTTCACGTTGATTTTTGCAAGATATTCAGCAACAACATTGGCAATATGCGGTCGCGCAATATCGTGATGCAGCGTCCAGCCTGCTTCAAGTAAATGTGGTCTTTTGCGCCTGATATGGACTTGCAATGTTTTCAGGACATTCCTATAGTATTGTCCAGTTACTGATGTGTGTGCAGGTACAACATGCTGATAAACCATTTCATGAATATCAAAGAATGAGATGACCATTACGATCCCAGCAGAAGCAACCACTTTTGCTCTTTTGGGAGTTGGTGATGAAGGAGATTTCCACACTGAGCTTTGCTGTTTGCTCTCAGGATCAAAATGATGTAGCCAAGTTTCATCAGCAGTGATTACGTTTCAAAGAAACTCCGGATCTTCCTCTAACATAAACATTAACTGCATGCAGACCTGCTTGCGAATGTTGTTTTGTTCGGGAATCAACAGTCTTGGAACCCATCACGCACAAACACGTCTCTTGTGTAATGTTTCACAGTGCAGTAAGTATTTCTCCATAGAAACACATATACGTGGTGCACGTTCTAAAATCTAAAATTTATCTTCAATTATATTTATTAATATTTGAACTAATATCTTAACTACTAAAATTCAGATTCATATAAATACACATAGTGCAAAAATGGTATGCAGTACATATGTGGTAAGCACATAACGGAATCTGGAGAATTGAAAACACTCGGTGCAAACGGCCCCTCTTCTCAAACCTTTCCTCGTTGCGTAAACATTAATATCGCAATATACTATTATTTACGACTTTGTTAATTGACATGTTCATATCAACGTCTCCGATATGCCGTAATTTTGACCCACAGGAATTCTTTTACGTGCAAGCATATCTACTGACATGTGACTGTCGCTTTTGGATAAAAGGAATAAGCTGTTCATTGATAAGGAGCAAACTCTCGTTTTCCTGTTGGAAGAATTCTCTAAGACAACAGACAAATTCTCTAGCTTGGCTATGCAATGTAACAACGCGACCGTGAGCTGATCTTCGTCTTGGGCCACGATTCCTCGGTCCACCTCTAATCCTACCACCACTACGTCTTGCTTCCTGTTGGAAGAGTTCTCTAAGAGAACAGACAAATTCCCTAGCTTGGCTATGCAATGTAACACCCCGACCGTGAGCTGATCTTCGTCTTGGGCCACGATTCCTCGGTCCACCTCTAATCCTACCACCACTACGTCTTGCTTCCTGTTGGAAGAGTTCTCTAAGAGAACAGACAAATTCTCTAGCTTGGCTATGCAATGTAACACCCCGACCGTGAGCTGATCTTCGTCTTGGGCCACGATTCCTCGGTCTACGTCTAATCCTACCGCCACTACGTCTTGCTTCCTGTTGGAAGAGTTCTCTAAGAGAACAGACAAATTCTCTAGCTTGGCTATGCGATGTAACAACGCGACCGTGAGCTGATCTTTGTCTTGGGCCACGATTCCTCGGTCCACCTCTAATCCTACGGCCACTACGTCTTGCTTCCTGTTGGAAGAGTTCTCTAAGAGAACAGACAAATTCTCTAGCTTGACTATGCAATGTAACACCCCGGCCGTGAGCGGATCTTTGTTTTGGGCCATGATTACTTGGTCCACCTCTAATCCTACCGCTACTACGTCTTACCTCCTGTTGGAAGAGTTCTCTAAGAGAACAGACAAATGCTCTAGCTTAACTATGCAATGTAACACCCCGACCGTGAGCGGATCTTTGTTTTGGGCCATGATTACTCGGTCCACCTCTAATCTTACCACCACTACGTCTTACCTCCTGTTGGAAGAGTTCTCTAAGAGAACAGACAAATGCTCTAGCTTGACTATGCAATATAACACCCCGGCCGTGAGCGGATCTTTGTTTTGGGCCATGATTCCTTGGTCCACCTCTAATCCTACCGCTACTACGTCTTGCTTCCTGTTGGAAGAGTTCTCTAAGAGAACAGACAAATTCTCTAGCTTGACTATGCAATGTAACAACCCGACCGTGAGCTGATCTTCGTCTTGGGCCACGATTCCTCGGTCCACCTCTAATCCTACCGCTACTACGTCTTGCTTCCTGTTGGAAGAGTTCTCTAAGAGAACAGACAAATTCTCTAGCTTGACTATGCAATGTAACAACCCGACCGTGAGCTGATCTTCGTCTTGGGCCACGATTCCTCGGTCCACCTCTAATCCTACTGCTACTACGTCTTGCTTCAAAAAAAAAAAAAAAAAAAAAAAAAAAAAAAAAAAAAAAAACGTATTTTAATTGTGTAACAATCTGGCAACCTTTGTTTACGCTACCATAGCAACGACCGTTCCTTCTTACCCTTCGTGCGCCTTGCTTGATGACCTTCACGTATCTTATTTTAAAAATCAGGCAGTAGTAATTGTCACCGCTTTGACAGCCGCGGCGCTTTTATACCTCCAGTCACTGTTTCTAGAAATTAGTGGTGCGCTCGGTAACAATCACGATGCAGCGGGAAATTTCGGACTATCTGTCTCATTCTTTTTCTGTTTCCCTCTCTCTCTCCGCAAGCGTCCAGGTCCGCGCCCACACGCTGGCCACGGCCTGCCGCAAAACAATTCCTCGCTACAGTAATCATTGTGGATTTGGATATACCAACCACAAACACCGAGATTGGTACTTCAATCGTAAACCAAATGATGATGATGATGATGATGATGAAGGAACTTTTTCTTCTTTAACTTCCCTAATTGTACCACTATGGTGGTGTTAAGGGATTGTTGTTCCTCTATCTCTTTTATGGTCATGTCTGAGGAACCGAAGCTTTAGATGCGATACACAACCAGGATAGATGATCAGCCCAGTGCCTGGTGTAAAGTGAAGGAAGTGGATGATATACAGGGTGTTTCAAAATGACACCGAACGAACATATAGAAGTAGTTGCTCAGCTTCTATGTGACACATATACGAGGCATGTTTTTTAAGTCAGTACCGTTTTGCGATTCCGCCACCGCAGCGCAACGGTCGGCCTTCCGCGCATGCGCGCTGGTTACCTACATCTCTTGAGTACGCACTGACGTCTGATTCTTCATTGTATACGTTGGTTACTGAGTATTTAAGATGCCTCCGACAAGCGTGAGTCCCGCCAATTGTGAAGTACGAGGTGTTATACGATTTCTTAGTGCTAAAGGCGTAAAACTGATCGATATTCATCGTGAGATCTGTGAAGTTTACGGACAAAACATTATGAGTGATGGAATGGTAAGGAAATGGGTGGAAGCATTTAAAGATGGCCGCACAAGTGTACATGAAGAAGAACGGAGTGGGCGTCCTTCGGTCGTTACTGAAGATATGGTGCAGAAAGTGGACGAAAAGGTGAGAGAAAACAGACGCTTTACAATTTCATCATTGTGCGACTATTTTGCTCAATATTCTCGTAGTGTTTTGTATCGCATTGTGACCGAGAACTTGACGTACCGGAAATTGTGTTCACGTTGACGGATTTGCACAAAACCCAACGTTTAGGCAGTGCATTGACTTTCCTTGAGCGGTACCACAATGAAGGTGAAGATTTTTTAGACCAAATTGTTACTGGTGACGAAACATGGGTGGCCTACATCACACCAGAATCGAAACAACAATCCATGGAATGGCGACATTCATCATCACCCACAAAAGTGAAGTTTAAGCAGACAATTTCTGCCCGGAAAATCATGTGCACAGTTTTTTTTTGGACAGAAAAGGAGTATTGCTAGTGGAGTTTCTGCCTCGTAATGAGACAATCAATGTAGCGTCTTATTGTGAGACATTGAACAATCTGCGCCGTGCAACCGAGAACCAAAGACGTGGCAAGGGTATCGTTTTGCTGCAGGACAATGCCCGTCCACATGTGGCTAATCGGACCAAAGATCTCATCAATCTTTTCAATGGGAAACTCTAGATCATCCTCCAGACAGCCCTGATCTGGCGCCCAGCGACTACCATTTATTCCTGCACTTGAAGAAACATCTGGGCAGTCAGCGTCTTCAAGACGATAACGAAGTCAAAACAGTTGTGATACAGTGGTTAACACGTCAAGCGGCAGAATTTTATGAGGAGGGTATTCAAAATCTGGTGCCACGTTATGACAAGTGCCTCAATATTCGCGAAATTATGTAGAAAAGTAGATTGAGGTACAGGCTTTCATATAAAAATAAAATTATTGCGATTTCTATGCACGCATTTTTTTTTAATTCCAAAACGGTACTGACTTAAAAAACATTTCTCGTAGATAGCTTTTACCACCAATACAGCCACATAAAATTATCCAGAATGAGTGTGGATTAGGCAGTCACAGGAACAACGACGCGTGCCTCCCGCTGTCGGAGTTCGCAGGTAGAGGTCAAATGCCATGCTGCGTGCTGACTGTTTGTAAACATACCGACATACTTCGCAGTAGCTTCCTACTATTATGAATTTCCTTGTCTTATGAAACCTCAATAAAGAAAAACAAAATGATTCTTTAATTGGTATCTTTAGAGCGCGCAAAGGAATTAGCTGCATGGTTCGGCAAAGCGAGTCAGTATGCGTACTTAACTGTACAACGTCGCACGCACCGCATTGGCTAGTAGCAATAGAACAGCCACGACTAGCCCCGTCTTATGTTCATTCTTATTTTGTAGCTACCTTAGTCGATTTATTGCACTTACCAGCTCAAGAAAAATAAAAACTTCTTAGCCAAACATGTCGTTAGTGCAAATCCACAACCCTTAAACCTTTTAGTCGCGGTGTCCATGATATGGACATTAGCTTTTGTTTTCCTATTTGTAATGGTTTTAACGGTTTTTTTTCTGCTATATTCTTATTATACTGCCCTTATCCAATTAAACACATTCTAAATGTTTTGAATTGTAAAAGATATGTTTTTCACAATTTTCCGCGTAATGTACTCTTTTTAAGAAAAGAAGCAAAATCCAAGCAACCGCAGTCAAGTAATACCCCGTCAACATCCGAGAATTTTCGGTGTACAGTTTTTTTTTAAAGAAATATGCTCTATTTTTAACAGTTCTTAGAAAACATTTATAAAATAAAAGGTCTTAATTTGTTATTTCTGTGCAAAACGCAGAGCTAGTTTGATAGGTGTCTTTCCTGTTAGTTACCATTTAAACCGATAGAGCTGCAGTAGTGCAGATATCTAATGTAGATGGCAGCGCGAGTTTTATTTGCCTTTCTTGAAAAGAAACTGTACAAATACAGTCTTGGAAGAAAAGAGAAGGAATTGATTTATTTGAATAGTTAAATAAATAGTATATAAGTGCTACAGTACTTCATTGCAACGTTCTTTAATTTCCTTTACAATAATCTTGAGGTTTTAACATTACGTTCTGGCGTTGATGTGCTCAGTGGTGTCTATAATTTTGCTAAAGTCACTGTTTTCGATTACTTGGTAAATCTAATGTGAACTGAACTTAATAAGCAAGACAAGAAAGAAGTCTTAGATTGCAAATTAATTTGTTCTTTTTCGTTAACGCTGAAGAGCGTAGGTGTTCAAAGAAGAAGTAAGTAAAATTGAAAGAAGAAGCTATTGCTTAGTTATTGCTTATGAGTGTTTAACGTGATCCGTTATATCTGTCCATGATGGCAAATAAGCTGGTGGACATAAGCTGTTAGCACATCAAATACAATCACAAGCTACTGGGAGAATCCCTTACAAACTCGCTCCATCAGCGATGCTATTGATGACGTTAACCTTTGCGTGTTAAAATTACAGATAAAAATGACACAGTGTACCTACCTATAATCATCTCTAGCTGCACGCTTTTTAGATGTTAGGTATTTAATTTCTCAGATCACATTTTATAAAGGAACCAAGTTTTAATTGGTTTTATAGTTATTGTTCCTATTTCCTATTCCCGCTTTGCTTATTCTTCATGTAAGCTTTCTTTGATTTACTGTAAATCTTCAACTTCATTACATTTACCAAACGTGTCTCCAATCATTTCATTCCTAATTTTGTCTGTTTTATGTTACCCTGCTAATACTCTCAGAAAGTTCATCTTCTGTCGTGCTTCTAACATCTTTATATATTCCTTTCTTAATGTTCAAGATTCAGAACGAAATTTTAGATTTGATTTTTACTGTGCGTTACCAAAATTTTACAATTTACAACTTCAGGTTACATTTATTTGTGTTTACCTTGTTACTACCTTGACTTACATGACACCCTGGTCTTCTGATCTGTCAGGTAGCTCTTAACCTCCATGCCTACCTGTTACTTAATTAGCGCCTTTCTTCCACCTCATCTTCCTTTCTTATATTCCTTACATTTATTTGTGTTTACCTTGTTACTACCTTGACTTACATGATACCCTGGTCTTCTGCTGTGTCAGGTAGCTCTTAACCTCCATGCCTCCTTGTTACTTAATTAGCCCCATTCTTCCCCCTCATGTTCCTTTCTTATATTCTTTACACTTATTTGTGTTTACCTTGTTACTACCTTGGCTTACATGACACCCTGGTCTTCTGCTCTGTCAGGTAGCTCTTAACCTCCATGTCTCCTTGTTACTTAATTAGCCCCTTTCTTCTACCTCATCTTCCTTTCTTATATTCTTTACATTTATTTGAGTTTACCTTGTTGCTACCTTGTCTTACCTGACACCCTGGTCTTCTGCCCTGTCAGCTAGCTCTTAACCTCCATGTCTCCTTGTTACTTAATTAGTCCCTTTCTTCCCTCTCATCTTCGTTTCTTATATTCTTTACATTTATTTGTGTTTACCTTGTTGCTACCTTGTCTTACATGACACCCTGGTCTTCTGCTCTGTCAGGTAGCTCTTAACCTCCATGTCTCCCTGTTACTTAATTAGCCCCATTCTTCTGCCTGATCTTCCTTTCTTATATTCTTTACATTTATTTGTGTTTACCTTGTTGCTACCTAGACTTACATGACTCCCTGTTCTTCTGCTCTGTCAGGTAGCTCTTAAACTCCATGCCTCCCTGTTTCTTAATTAGCCTCTTTCTTCACCCTCATCTTCCTTTCTTATTCTCTTTACATTTATTTGTGTTTACCTTGTTGCTACCTTGACTTACATGACACCCTGGTCTTCTGCTCTGTCAGGTAGCTCTTAACCTCCATGCCTGCTTGTTACTTAATTAGTCCCATTTTCCTCCCTCATCTTTCTTTCTTATATTCTTTACATTTCCGGCCTATTTTTCTTTTACTTTGTGTAAGAGCTCACCAATACTTGTTACCTTCTTTTCCTCCCTGCCGGTTTTAACATTTTTATAGCTACTACCCTCTTGTCTACTTTCTCCAGTTTTTCCTCCCAAACTATTTTTCTCTACATTGCAACCTCCTCGCATTCTGTTACATAGTGTTCTATACTTCCTTTTCCCCTCACAATTCACAAATTCCCTTTTCCCTACCTCTTATGCCTCTTAAAAATATTGTTCCTGTTCTCATCCAAGCTATCCCTTCTCTCTCTGGTCTATTGCAGTAATCTACATATGCTTCTCGTCCCCAATTTTTTTGTTTGTAAAATTGTAACGTTTTTATATTTTCTAGAGTTCCCCATATTTACTGTCTTCCTTTATCTTCTATTCTACATTTTACCAATTTACCCACATCGCTTGTATTCCTTTCGTTTAATCTCCACATGTCTCCCATTCGTATTTTTTTTACAGTTCCTCCTATCTCTGCGCACCAACTATTTGAGTTCAATAATCTCTTTTGCTATCTCATGCATAATTTCATAATTTCCCCTTCTTTGGCCAAACACCTATACCAAAATTGTATTATTATTTCCATTATTATTGCATTTCTTCTTGCCTTTCATAATTAAACTAAATAATCTAACTATAGTAAGTAATTTAATTTTCTTTAAAAGCATTTCCTGCTTTTACGACTTTTATACCATAACATTTCTTTTCGTTTTATTTCCGTTATTTTAATTTTATTTAATAACCTGTCATCCTCATTGAGAGTATAAATTATGGTAGAGGCAATCATAAAATTGAACAACATTGCAATATAAAGACAGTGACAAGAATATGGTTCTCAACTTTACTTTTCGTGTGTACGAGGCTTGTCCATAAACTAAGGTCTCAAAAGCACTGGAGCTGTGAGCAACGCTATTACACGAGATCTGGCAACACTGGCTTGTAGCTTGATTTCACCCCTTCAAATCCCCACCACAACGAAGCCGTTGCAACCATTAATCTTGGCTGGGCAGCCGTTTGCGATGGAGCTTCCTATCACTCCCGCCGCCAAGTGCAAGTTGCGTGCAGTGATCCGTTTTTTGAGTGCCGAGGGCGCTGCCCCGACTGAAATTCATCATCAGTTATGCGAAATCTATGGGCCACTATGTGTGTATGTCAAAAACGTGTGAAAGTTGTTCAGAGAGTTCAAAGACGGACGTACAGACGTCCATGACGAATAGCTTTCTGTTCAACCTTCGGTTTCAGCCGAAACAATTGCAAAAGTGGAGCAAGAAATGCTTAAAGATCGACGTGTGACAGTTCGTGAGCTGTGCGAACTTATCTCTGAAATCAGTAAGACATTGACAAGATTTTGACCGAACATTTGCATTATCGCAAGTTGTGTGCGAGGTGGGTCCCCAAAATGCTCACCGAAGAGCATAAACGACAACGTGTTGAAGCGGCCCAACGATTCCTGGAGCGCTATGCAGAACAGGGCGAGGAATTGTTGGATTCAATTGTCACTGGCGATGAAACCTCTGTGCACTACACAACAGCAGAAACTAAAGAACGTTCTCGTCATTGGCGGCATTCGAATTCGCCAAAGCCGCGAAATTTCAAAAAGACATTTTCTGCCGGCAAAGTGATGGCCAGTGTGTTCTGGGACAGAAAAGGTGCGAGTTTATACTGTGACTTTGTGGGTTCGTGAAATGAAAGGTCCAATTTCACCACTCAAAAATGTTCTTTATTTCCACCGACTTACAGTTAAACTCTTGCCAATTACACAGAATTACTTGCTGCACACAATTACAATTCACCAGTCCGTCCGTTACAATTTCACTTGTACTCGCGATTACATAAACTCCGATGCACATATCAGTTACGTACAGTCTTCCGTTGCACAATCTACTCGTTCATTAACACGTCACTGACTAACTCTTACACCAAGAACTGCGACTGTCTCCTCACTCACACTCACTAACCAACTGACTGACTAACTCAACTCAACTCTGTCTGTCTGTAACCCCCTTTATATAGGAATATCGCCGACTTCTGGTGTTTACAGGATTGTTCCAGTAACAGAAAGATCGAGAACCAGGTGTAAGGAAACAGACGGCACAGTCATGTTTTTCCTCCGTCACCACCGCCTGTCACCACTATAAGACAAACGAGGGGAGGGCGTAGCTAACATGGACCTCCCCCGTCTTCCGCTCCCAGCTGCTTTCACAGGGTGTTCCAGCGCTCGCGTTACAATACCTACCGGCACAGCAATAAACGCCAATAGCTACTGTGAGACTAAAAAAATTGCGACTTGCCATTCAAATTCGTAGGAGGGGAATGCTGACGAAGGGAGTGATTTTTCATCACGACAACGCTCGTCCCCATACTGCACATACAACTGCTGATCTTCTGACCCAGTTCAGATGGGACATCCTCACCCATCCCCACTACAGTCCAGGCTTAGCACCTAGTGCTTATCATCTGTTTCCTGAGTTGAAGTCACACCTGGGTGGAACACATTTCCAGACCGACGATGATTTGAAAAACGAGGTTGAGCGCTACCTGCGCAACTTGGCGGGAGAGTGCTATGATAAGGGTATACTAAAACTGCCACAGCGTATGCAAAAATACATCAATCGCAATGGTGATTACGTTGAAAATAGCTGCAAGTTCCGCCTTTCCATCAATGTAACATTCCTTGACAATAAACATGTTTTCTATATTAAATAAAATTGGAGACCTTACTTTACGCACACGCCTCGTATAAAAACAAATTTTCTAACGTGTCTCCCTAGATGTTGCCCAACAAATGTTGAAAGTGTGGGGACATTTCTCAGTTTTGTAGGAAATTATTGAGTGAAATTTCAGGTAGAGCATCTGGCACCACAGTAAGCCATAGAGATGTGTAACACCTTATTTTGGGTCATGATTTTGTCGATCAATCAACTATGACGAATTATAGGCAAATCAAAGAGGTGATGCTATTCTCTTTTCGTCGCCATCGATTACTGGCGATGGTCTTTCTAGGTAATGCACTTAAGTTAGGATTGCTTGTCTTTTTGAGTATATTTATTTCGACGGAGTGAGGAAATATGAATGCAAATGGATTCATATCGTTGAGAATTTTAAGAGGGTTGAAGAGCTCAACATTTTGAGATGTTTAGTTATACTTATTATTCCTAATGAGGGAGTGTATAACTTGTTATTGCATTCTTTGTGTAGCACTAAATAATAATTGCGATGCCGGATTAGGCAGCGCAGGAACAACTGGTGTGCGAACCTCAAAAGTTGTTAGTGGGACGTAGCAGCCATGAAAACAAAAACATTACTCCTTGCTCTTTATCAGTGACCCTAGTCTACCTTTCAGGTAATGAGACAAAGGACAGTTACTTGTGAAAAAGTCGACTAATAACTCGGACAGTTGAAGGTTGCTCTTCAGTGTAAAACTACACATTCCGTCCTAACAGAGAGGATTTTGCGTGTACTTAGATAACAAATCCAAGCAATATGGAGCGCTATACGAACGTCGAAATGACGGATATGGTTTTGATGTATGGAAGAACTGAAGGGAGTTCAACGAACACACGATTAATTCAGTTTCTTTAAAAATATGAATTGTAAAAATAGTTACATCAATGATAATATTTATTTGTTTAACTTCAGAGTATTTTGTTATATTAATTGTACAATACTTTCAGCCACTTACTGTAAATATAAAGAACTTCCTTTTCAGTTACAAATGCTTTATTTAGTATTGTCAAACACGTGAAATAAAATGCTTGTCTCATTGTATAAGCCATTTAGTTTTGGTTTATTAATCTACAATACCTTGATGTTCTTTTCTGTTCTGTTTATCATTTAATGCTTCCGTCCTCAACCTCACTAACATTAACTTCTCTCTAAAAGGTATAAGTTGCATATGTCCATCAGCTTATTTGTCATCATGGACTGCTACAACGGAATTTTGGAACACGTTAAATACTCATAAGCAATACTTATTTCATTTCGTCTTTGTCTTAGTATACATATGCTCTTCGGTGTTAAAGGAAAAGAACATATTAAATTTCAATGTAAGACTTTCCTTATCTTGTTTATTCAATTCAGTGCAGATCAGATCCACTAAGTTATCCGATCCGCTTCAAAAATTCCAGTTCCGAAGGCTTTTAAGCAGATGCTACAACAGTGACTTTAGCAAAATTATAGACACCACTGAGCACATCAACGCTAGAACGTAATGTTAAAACCTCAAGATTATTGTAAAGGAAACAAAAGAACATTGCAATGAAAGACTGTAGCACTTATATACTATTTATTTAAGTATACAAATAAACCAATTCTTTCTCTTTTCTTCCAAGACTATTTATACATTTTCTTTACAAGAAAGGCAAATAAAACTCGTGCTGCCATCTACAGTAGATCCCTGCACTACTGCAGCTCTATCGGTTTAAATGGTAACTAACAGGAAAGACGCCTATCAAACTAGCTCTACGTTTTGCAGAGAAATAACAAATTAAAATCTTTTATTTTACAAGAGCTGTTAAAAATAGAGCATATTTCTTAAAAAACACTGTACGCCGAAAATTCTTGGATGCTGACGGGGTATTACTTGACTGCGGTTGCTTGGATTTTGCTTCTTTTCTTAAATAAAGAACAGTACCCTGAAAATTGTGAAAAACATATTTTTTACAATTCGAAACATCTGGAATATATAAGTTTAATTGGATAAGGACAGTATAAGAAGAATATATCAGAAAAACCCGCTAAAACCATTACAAATAGGGGAAAAAAAGCTAATGTCCATATCATGGACACCGCGACTAAGGGAGTTACGGTTTGTGGATCTGCACCAAGGACATGTTTGGCTAAGGAGCTTTATTTTTCTTAAGTTGGTAAGTGCAATAAATTTACTACGGTAGCTACAAAATAGGAATGAACATAGGACGGGGCTAGGTGTGGCTGTTCTACAACGTTGTACAATTAACTACGCATACTGACTCACTTTACCGAAGCATGCAGCTAATTCCTTTGCGAGCTCTAAAGATACCGATTAAAGAATTATTTTGTTTCTCCCATGTTACAGAGCTATTTTTTATTGAGGATTACTGTCTAAACCCCATGTTTGTAGCACATCTGGTTACGGAGATATGGAAAGAAAAGGCGCCTGACTAGAAACAAAAGAATTATTAACTGTCAGTGAAGAAAAGTAAACAAGTGCTATGCTGCAGTTTTTTTTGTACTTTACATTTAGTAAAGTGATGATCTTTTAAGAGCGCACACGTACTTTCTAAAGTTAGTAAATATATCGCTTAGCAAGTCTAGTACTGGTGCGTCTAGTAGTAACTGCGAAACAACTCATAAGATTTTACATAAGCAGACTACAAATATTCTTGTTAATATTTATTCCTTTTTCTAACAGATGTTAATTAAAGACATTTTCTAAAGTACAAATTTCTCTCAGAGTCGAGAATTAATGTTACAAGCTTGTCACGTGAGTGTTCATTCTGTGACGAACATTGTTAAAGAAGACGAACACTTTACCAAATTAGGAGAAGTTTTCATATGTGGACCTCCAGAGAAACATCGGGCAGCTAAAAAACGTGCTACCAACATAGACAATTTTCAAACGTGTGTTTCACATAGAACAATTTATGATTTATATGACAAGAGTGAGTATCCAACTGCCAAAAGGCTGACCAATTTAATGAGGTGGAATGTAGAATATACGGATTCTGTGTCTTCCATACATAATATTCTGAAATCTCTTGGGTTCAAATATAGGAGGACAAATGATGGTCACAAATTTCTCCTTGAAAAAGCGATATTGCCGCTGCAGGAATAAAATTTCTGCGCACAATGCATGACATTAGTACATGAGGTTCATGATGTAAAAATGCTTCATAAATACACATTGATATCTTCCGTATTTATTAAGTATTTTAATGAAACAGAAATTAGTTTAAAGTCCATTACAGACAGTATACAAATATGTCATCATTAAAACAAACTATAATCACAAATCGTTTGAAATGTCACTATTTTGTTTCACTGTAGCAAACACCTTATTTCGTAGAAAACATCTAATTTGAATCATTTTGTTTTGTGTACATATGAACGATAGCTACGTAAGCGAACTGTTCTCCAGTTCAAGGTTTTAAGGTTCAGATTCTGCGATAATTATTGTATATGTTCTCACACACATGCTGAAATATTAAGCGAACTTCTCTGTCAGCATCTGTATCACTGTACATCTCAGCATCTCTATGATACTTGCTAGGTTGAGACAAAGACAGATGTATCTTCCATCTCTGTTGCCCGCCAGCCGTGGTACTGACAACACCAAGACACTACGATAATCGTATTGCCTCAGTCCATGTTCATTCTTATCTTGTAATTCTATAATAACTAGTTGACGCGTGTTGTTTCCGTCAACAGTATGCATTAGGGACAAAAAATAATTTCGTTTAACATTTTAATTCCTTCAATCGTAAAATAGGTCTGACTATGATATTTTGCCGCCAACCTAAGAACAAATATGGACATATTAACTTTGAATTACTGGCGCAAATGCGATTTAAGTGGGGGGCCAAAAAGTAATGCCTCCTATTCTTTTCCTTAAATAAGTAAGTTATGTGAAAACTTTGAATTTGGTGCAATTCCTCAAAGCTTCTTCTCCAATCCCCTGCAGTAGTAACTCCCTAAGTTAACAGGTGGCAGTACTGCATCCTCTTGCAAAATGGCTGACATCGACATTCGTATTAGACAGCGTTCTGTGATTGAATTTCTGACTGCGGAAGGTGAAACGCCAATTCTCATTCACGAAAGGCTAAAAAATGTGTATGGTGATGTAACGGTGGATGTCAGCTCTGTTAGACGATGGGTTCGTCGCTGTAACGAAGGTGAAGGGCAAACAACATTGACAGATGAAAAGCGAAGCGGCAGGCCGATGACTGCAGTGACTCCATGCAACATTCAGCGAATCGATGACATCATTCGTGGTGATCGCGGGTAACAACAGGTGAATTGTGTCGCATTACCTCCCTCAGTAAAGGCAGTGTGATGACGATTATTCAACAACTGGGTTGCTCAAAAGTTTGTCCACGTTGGGTACCAAGAATGTTAAGCGTCCAAAGCAAGGAACGGGGAAAACAATAGCCTCCCAACACTTGCAGCACTTCAATTTGGAGGGGGAGGAGTTTCTGGAAAAAATTGTTACTGCAGACGAAATTTGGATTCATTTTTTTTAACCTGAATCAAAGAGGCAGTCTATGGAATGGCATCACACAACGTCACCGAAGAAAAAACAATCTAAACTCAGCGGCTGGCAGGGAAAGTTATGGCGACAGTGTTTTGGGATGCAGAGGGTGTGTTCATGATTGAGTTTTTGGAGCAGGGATGCACAATAATGTCACCCGAACGTCTGAACTCCCTATAGAACCGGCCGGCAGCAGCAGGAGACGGTAGGCGTTCGCTACGCCCACTCATTTGTCTTATAGCGGTAATGAGGGTTGGCTGGAGAAACATCACTGTGCTGTCTCTTTCCGTTCCACCTGAGTTCTCGAACTTACGGGATATTTCATCTAATCCAGAACCTTCTAGATTGGCCAGTTGGCCCTATATAAGCAAGACGTCGGGCTGGAGGAAAGTCAGTTCTTGGCGAGCAGCGAGACAGCGCCGTGCTGGTCTACGGACGAGAAGACTGTGTACGTGCATCGGAAGAGTGTGCGTAACTGTGAGCGTGCAGTGGAACTGAAACGGACAAACTGGTGAAACGTAATTGTGTGCATTACGTAATTCTGTGTAATTGGCAAGCGTTCAACTGTAAGTCGGTGGAAATAAAGAACATTTTGAGTTTGTGCAATTGGACTTTTAATTTCACGAATCCACAAAGTCACAATAACGTCTGTCCAATACGTCAGAATTCTCAAAAAGCTGTAAGCACGTCTTCGCCGAGTTCACACAGCAAAAACTATGGCGGATGTTCTTCTTTTGCATGACAATGCAAGACCACACACCAGCCGTTACACCACTGCAGAAATTGAGAAATTGGGATGGCAAGTCTTACCTCACTGACCTGGCACCATCAGACTTCCATCTGTTCTGGCCACTAAAGGAAGCTTATCGTGGGATTCATTTTGAAGAGTGAGTGTGTGGTGTTTTAGGGCCTGTTGACAACAAGGTCATTTGGACCTCGTTTTGAAGATGAGGAGGCTGTGAAAACGTCCGTGCGTCAATGCCTTAGGAAGCAATACCGTGTGTTTTACCACACTGGAACACATGCCCTAGTTAAAAGGTGGACCAAAACTGTGGAAAAGGACGGAGATTATATTGAATAGTGACAAATTAATCGTCAATGTTGTAGTTTTCAAGCTATGTAAATGGGATTCAATTTTCTTGGCAATTAAAAGAGAAAAAAATAGGAGGCATTACTTTTGACCCGCCGTCGTACGTACAGAGCAATACATTGTAGCGTAAACGTGGTGGCCCGTTTCGAAGTACTCGCACTGCTTATTTTACTCGAGAACTGCTGAAAATTATTAGACCGCATTGTTTCTAAAGGTAAATGAAATTTGTTTATACATTATAGCTACTATACAATATTCTGCGAGTCGATTGTCACATTTCCTTATAGTTTATCATTTAAAGCTTGTGTTTACAGATAAAAGAACTTGACTAGAGAATAATTCAGGCTATGATTTCTCAGCCTCCATTATATGATACGACTGTAGACACTGAAGTTTATATGGTTATCTTCAAGACACTTGTGGGGCAGCTGGATGATATCGAATTGAGAGAAGGTTATTTCCAGTAACACGAAGCAACGTGCCATACATCTAATAACACCATGGAACTTGTAACCAGTTTCTTTGATAATCGAATAATCTCAAAGGTTCTGTAGCCCGCCAGATCACCTGACCTAACCACACCGGATTGTTTTCTTGTGGGAGTATCTAAAAATAGAGTGTACAAGAATAGGCTACGGACATTTGATGCTCTCAAAGAACCCATTCGAACCGAAATAAGTAACATTGGCAAGGATACTCTCCGTAAAACTTCAGAGAATATGGTGAGACGAGTACAAACATGTATAGATGCTGGTGGAGGACACTTTCAACATTTTATCTGAGATGTAAATAGTGTAATGTAATCTCCCAATTGTTTATTATATTCTCCCAAAGTTGTACGTGTGTCCTATTATTGGCTCAAAAGTTATGTCTGATTGAAATGGTTCAGATGTATATGGATCGCACTTTATTGGGTTTTTTACTCAACTTTCGGTGAAACTTGGTCTTACCCTTATGGTACGCTTGCTTGTTTTGTCATTCCCTTACACTTCTGTGTAACGTAATACATACAATAGCTACCGTGCCTCCAGGTTTAGAATGGGTCTTCACATAAACATTGTTGCACTGTTGTATCACTCCTCGAAAGACCATATGTCCACTGTTACGCTATTCCTTCCCGACAAGAGCAATCGACAATTACTAAATAACTAAATCAGTAAACGGGTTAACAAAGTTTAAGGAATATAATTTGCAGAGCAAAAACTTGGTGGGTCTTAAGTTATTAATATCTATCTCATGCTCAAAAGTAATTACGAGGGCTGTTCAATAAAGAATAATCGCATTTTTTTTTTGACAACGCACCTTTACTCATTCTCATAATTTTGATAGTCCTCCTCAAAATAGTCTCCCCTGAATGCGATGCGCTTGTCCCAGCGTTTCTGCCAGTCTTCAAAGACATGTTGGAAACCATTCTATGAGACATCCTTCAAAATCACCTCCGCAGCCTTCACCACTGCCTCTGATGATGGATAATGTCTCCCACGAACGCGTTTCTTCAAGTTAGGGAATAGAAAAGTTCACTTTGGGCTAAATCCGGACTATAGGGAGGGTGAGGAATGCACTACACGTTGATTTTTTGCAAGATATTCAGCAACAACATTTGCAATATGCGGCCGCGCATTATCGTGGTGCAGCATCCAGCCTGCTTCACGGAAATGTGCTCTTTTGCGCCATATATGGACTTGTAATGTTTTCAGGACATCCCTGTAGTATTGTCCAGTTACTGGTGTGTGTGCGGGTACAACATGCAGATGAACCTTTCCATGAATATCAAAGAATGAGATGACCATAACTTTCCCAGCAGAAGCTACCACTTTTGCCTTTCTGGGGGGTTGGTGATGAAGGAGATGTCCACACTGCGCTCTGCTGTTTGCTCTCAGGATCAAAATGATGTAGCCAAGTTTCATCAGCAGTGATTACGTTTGAAAGAAACTCCGGATCTTCCTCTAACATAAACTTTAACAGCATACAGACCTGCATGCTAATGTCGTTTTGTTCGGGATTTAACAGTCTTGGAACCCATTGCGCACAAACACGGCTCATGTGAAATGTTTTATTCACCAACGTATGGGTGGCACCCAATTAAATGTTCAGTATTTCAGAAAGTGATCTTAAGGTAAATTGTCGATCCTCTCCCACAATAGGCCGCGCCTTGGCTCAGTGGTTAGACCGCCTGGCTCTCACCAAGGCGTCCCGGGTTCGATCCCAGACGACCGCAAAGTGAGATTTGTGGTGGGCAACATGGCGCTGGGGCGGGTTTTCTCTGGGATCTCCGGTTTCCCCCGCCATCTTATTCCACCTGGGCTCCATCTTCATCTCATGTATCATCAATGTCACCGCCTGCGGTGTCGTATGTAGTAAAAGCGGGCGTTAAACACTACACATTTCATTTCATTTCTCCCACAATGGCAGCAGCAGTGTTGAAGTTTTCTTCCGTAAGAGCAGTAATTGGAGCACCAAGTCCACCTTCCTTTGAAATTGATTGTCTGCCCTCTTTAAACATTTTAAACCACCTTCGAGTTGTGCTGTAGGGAAGAACAGACTCTCCATAGACCTCCTGTAACATTGTATAGACTTCAACTGAAGATTTGTCGAGACGAAAGCAGAATTTCTAAGCCGCATATTGTTCCTCGCTTGTTACCTCCATTGCAGCGGTAGGTGATACTGAACATGTCTGAACTTGACTGGTTCTCACAGGCGGGAACCAGGAGTTCCAACAATGAATTACTACGGCGTGTTTGTTTCACATTAAGCTAACAGAATATAATAAGTTTGGATTTTGGTACGAAAAATTATGACCGTAAAAAGATTTAAAGTAAAATATAGTAGAAACATCCAAATGATCTAAAATATATTTTTGTACGTTCTTTTTTTAGAATGCATGTTTATTTTATTTCCGTTATCACATTGGTTATACTGTTTACACCAGTTGTTTATGACGTCAGTGTTGTTACATATTTCACACTGTAACTAACAGATCCGCGATTTGAAAGCACAATGGAATTGTAAAATACGCAATTTTATTGGCACGAAAAATGAAAGAAGTAAGCACCAACATTGACAATTCTGACATTTTTATGCATTCAGTCATTGAGTTAAATGACCATTAAAGTCTTGAATGACTGGTTCTTACGTTGTAATATTCTTTGGTTCGATACTACTCAGATTTGTTTTAGGAATTACATTCCTTGTGTTTTCCGGAATTTCTTGGTGAGCAGGAGATTTCAAGGACGATTTGCATTGCTTCGCAAAATGTCCTTCCATTTTGCAAAGGATGCAGGTCGTAGCATCTGATGAAAAGTAAATTCAGTATGTTGTGCCTTCAAATTCTATAGGCATGGATTTAGGTTTTACAAAAACCTGTCGGCGAAAGCTCATTATGTGGGTATACCCTGGTATAGATATTCCGGCTCTGATGTAGGAAATTGCAGAAGCTCTTTCGATACCTTTATTCAAAAGATTTCCCTCAATCACATGATTTGGAATCAACGGGCACACATTAGATATTATAACCCTTTTATTTTTAGTTAGGAGAGGTCTGATTTCCAAGGATATGTCATTAATTTGATCTTTGAAAATCTTGAGGTTATGTCTTCCAACAAGGTTTTGTTTGTCAAGTAGATGCAAACTCTGTTGTTAGAAATACGTTATACGAATCTAATACTTGTGGGATTAACTAATTTGCCTAGAGCTAATACATATTCTTTGAGGATAAACTGTAATATACTTCAATAATTAAAGCTTGTTCTTTATTTGGCAAAGATTGAGCAATTTATTGAAGGATAACTGGGTGCCTTTGTAGTGTTGCTTTTGTTTTCAGAAGTTGGGTGGCAGACCTGATTTTCCAAATGTTAGCCATACTGCGGCTGAAACAGTTGACTGCTGAAATAGCAGCGATGCGCAGATTTTCTTAGTTGTGCCGTAATTATAAATCAATAAAATTACGTTTAACAAGTTATATAATTAAAGGAAATAGCTATCTTTATTCACAGAACTAAGTTGGGTACAGTACTACTTCCATTTGTGATGAAGTCCTCAGTTTCTGCCTGTATTCAGGGAAAATACCACTCAAAACTGGAAACTAAACTTTTGGTTACACTCCGTATGCAGTCCACAGCCTTCGATCACAGTTCTTCTTGAGTGAATTGCCCTTCGATATACGTTACCTTACCAGAGAAATTATGATCGTAAAAAATTATGATCATTCTTTATTGAACAGCCCCCATAATTAAACATCATAAAATAAGCAAGCAAACCTCGTATTTCAGCTATAAAAGCATTTTTAAGCATTTTTCAGAAATCCGGGCTCTTGTAATTACGTTGTAATAAAAAGTGAAACCTATCTAGTCAAATACTTAGGAGCAACGCTAGACACTAAATTACCTGGGATTCTCTCATATCTTACATTTCACAATAGCCACTTCTAGAATAAAGAAAGTGTATCCTTTGCTACAGAAGAAATCACAGCTTGGCCTGGAGCGCTAAATAGTTATTTGCAAGTCTCTTATACGCCCCATAATTTCTTACGCTGCTCCTGGAATGCATATTCATCGACTCCAGGTTATACAAAACAAATTTCTCTGGGATATAGCAAAGGCTTCATAAGTAACGATCAACTCCATCAGGAACTTGGTATTCTTCCCGTGCATCTGTACCCTCATACTGTTCTCAAATGCTTTCTTGGTTAGATTATCCGAAATACCAGGAGCTGTAAAATATCACACTGGACTGAGAAACTTAGAAATAACCAGATTAAAAAGAAAACTGTCTCAAGACATCCTGCTCACCGACTCTGAAGATAGCGACTTTTCTCACTAATTCAAACTATATTCTCTATTTTTGTCATAACAGCGATGTTTATAATCTAACCTCAAATACCTAAACTCTGCTTTCAATAGTTATCCAGCTTAATTTAATGTTATTATATGCTTTATACTTTATCTTTTATTCTCTATCATTTAAATGTGTTCATAAAAAGCACACGGCATTATTAATTGTTATCTATTTGTTAGTATTATATACGTATCACCTATTTTGTATGTTAGAGAGGACAGTAATTCCCCATTTTTTAACTTGTATATGGTATCTATGAATATACAAACATAATTATTCGTAACATAAGACTTGATGAAAATTTTCTTATTTGACGAGATCGCGGTTTCGAAAAATAATTCTTCACATAATCAGCTCAAACAACCTCGTTGTCAAGGTCAGGCACACTAGAGGTGAGTATCTTTTTGCCAGTACTAACAAAATCTAAAAATGAAATAAACTTAAAAACAGAATCGACTATTGGTTAATTAATGGAAATTAATTATTCTTTCACACTGGCCGTGTGTAGGCTAAATTGTGGAAACGTAGAGTCAGACTGAAAAATTCAATGCCATAGCCGGGATTTGAACCACGGTTCTTCTGCCCGGCTATGGCATTGAATTTTTCAGTCTGACTCTACGTTTCGACTATTGGTATTTCAAAATTCATTACACGATGTTAGTTTAATACACCCTCTGCCCTATAAGTAATTTTTTTTTAACCTGGGGTAGTAAAACTAACGAACTATTTACATTGTTGGAAGCTTAAATTACGGAAGGTGAAACAAACAGATCAAAGAGAGCCTTTCCTTGAAGTATTGTCAGCAGAAGCAACAAATATCAGGAATCCACGATCAAGGAGTTAGTTACTAAATGTATTGTTGTCTCGGAATGTCATTTTTCGAGTTAACAACCCTCCAAAAGTGTGAAATGTCTCAAGATGCACAAATTATAACTGGAATGCAATATTTCTACATATTTCAGAATCGTGCGATAAAGCAGTTCAGTATTTGCTTCTCGTAGTAGCAGCTACCAGCGAAATGCGATGTTGCAGTACTATAAACAGAGTAGCACTGTCACAAAGTAGGCGTTCCGTATCCTCGGGGGAAACCACTTGTTCTAAAGTAGATATGTGTTACAAGCTCTGCAAATACTGAGCCCCGTAACCTTTACTAATGTCCAGTGTCTTCAGAACGATGGACTAACGAAGTCTGTATGAGTGTGTATGTTTTTAAGAGTTGAAAATAACCAGGTTGGGTTGAGCAAAGTCCTCAACCATCCTAAAAACTCAATTAGTACTCAGCTCTGCACTATGCATAATAATTTGCATTAGTGAGATGTAATTTTCATAATGGTGGAAGACATATTCCAATTTTAAATATGTTACGAGGGCTGTTCAATAAATAATGATCACAACTTTTTTGACAACGTACCTTTACTCATCTTCATAATTTTGATGGTCCTTCTCAAAATAGTCTCCCCTAAATGCGATGCAGTTGTCCCAGTGTATCTGCCAGTCTTCAAAGACATGCTGGAAACCATTTTAGAGAGATCCTTCAAAATCGCCTCCGCAGCCTTCACCACTACTTCTGATGATGGATAATGCCTCCCACGAAGGCGTTTCTTTAAGTTAGGGAGTAAGAAAAGTCACATGGGGCTAAATCCGGACTATAGGGAGGGTGAGGGATGCATTTCACGTTGATTTCTCCAAGATATTCAGCAACAACATTGGCAATACGCAGCCGCGCATTATCGTGGAGCAGCATCCAGCCTGCTTCACGGAAATGTGGTCTTTTGCGCCATATATGGAATTGCAATATTTTCAGGACATCCCTGAGTATTGTCCAGTTACTGATGTGCGTGTAGGTACAACATGCGGATAAACCATTCCATGAATGTCAAAGAATGAGGTGACCATAACTTTCCCAGCAGAAGCAACCACTTCTGCTTTTTTGGGGTTTGGTAATGAAGGAGATTTCCACACTGAGCTTTGCTGTTTGCTCTCAGGATCAAAATGATGTAGCCAAGTTTAATCAGCAGTGATTACGTTTGAAAGAAACTCTGGATCTTCCTCTGACATCAACTTTAACTGCGTGTTACCTCCATTGCAGCGGTAGGCGATACTGAACATGTCTGAACTTGCCTTGTTCTCACAGGCGGGAACCAGGAGTACCAACAATGAAATTACTATGGCGTGTTTTTTCACATTAAGCTAGCAGAATATAATAGGATTGAATTTTAGTGCGAAAAATTGTGACCGTAAAAAATTATGATCGTTCTTTATTGAACAGCCCTCGTACATTGAAATTATTGGGGTGTTTGTAGATTTCAATAGCTTCGCGTTGTAGTCTTGCGTGGTCGTACGGTGTAGAAGAAAGCACCTTCGTCTCCTCATAATGGATAATATGTTCACCATCGGCCCAAATGGCATGTTCAGCGACCGTGGACTTGTCCGATTGTCCCAGACGGCAATTGCGTTTGTGTTCTGAAAGCCGGGTGTTGAAACACCGTTGAGTGGTACCGACGTATACAGCAATGCAGGAACAAGGAATACGGTAGACGCCGGCTGAAGAGAAGAGAGAGGGTCCCTGGGGTCTTTGGATGAGCGTAATAAAGAATTAATTTTTCTCGTGGGCTTGAAATTAGTTCTGACCTTAAAGCTTTTGAGCAGGCGTTCAATTCTGTCTGTCACATTCTTAAAATATGGCAGGAATGCAATGCCTTTGTATTCATACGGATTGTTCTCGCAGATGGCAAGGTGAGATTTACGTGGTCGCGTAGCTCTGAGGACTTCATGTGCTGTGTAGCCGTTGGAACGTAAGGCCTGTTTGAGGTGACGGAGTTCCTGTTGTAATGAGCCGGGTTCACAGATGCGGGTAGCGCGGTCCGTGAGGGTTTTTATGATGGCACGTTTCTGTTTTGGGTGATGGTTGGAGTTTTTGTTTAGATATCTGTCTGTATGGGTCGGTTTGCGGTATACCTTGTGTCCAAGTGTCTCATTTGGTTTTCTACTGACCAGAACGTCTAAAAATGCTAGTTGTCCATCTTTTTTTTTCTCCATAGTGAGCTGAATACGTGGATTGATGCTGTTGAGATGCTGAAGGAACCATCAAGAGTACATTCACCATGACTCCATACAACAAACGTGTCATCCACATAGCGGTACCATTTTGAGGGTTTGTGAACAGCAGAGCTCAGAGCCTGGGCCTCGAAGGACTCCATGAACAAATTGGAAATTACTGAGCTGAGTGGGCTGCCCATGGTGACTCCGTCAGTTTGTTGAAAGTACTCCTGATTCCACTGAAAATAAGTGGTGGTGAGCACATGGTTAAATAGCGCCAGTATATCGTCAGGAAACAGATTACTCAGGATGGAGATGGCGTCACTTATAGGGACCATGGTGAAGAGAGAAACGACATCAAAGCTGACGAGGATGTCTTGAGGCTGTACAGTGATGGTCTGTAGTTTCTGGATGAAATGGTGCGAATCCTTGATATAAGTGTCAGTGGAGCCAATATGAGGTTGCAATAAGTTTGCAATAAGTTTGGTTAGAGGTTCGGATACTGCTGCTCTAGAACTCGTTGATACGTCTACAAGACTTAACACATCAGAGTGAAGCAGCCATCTCTTGTTCAGTACTCTACGCTACTCGACATAAAAGATAATATTTATTTATTATGTATTAATTGATTCAATGTCTGTCTTGATTGCTTCCTTTGTCTCTTCCAGATGAAAGAGAACTTTGTTTGATTTGACTTCCCCAATCTTTAAAATATATTTGTAAATGTTATGGAGAACCCACCACTTTAATTTAACCCTAATCATGTCCCTACCCTTTGACCTATTAGGTCTACCATCTGCTCCCTTATCCTTTCGTTAGCTAATCCCCCAGTTGTTGATTAGGTTTGTAAGTCCTTCATCCCCTTACAATCCTTTTTGCAACAATATTGTGACTTTGTGGGCTCGTAAAGTTAAGTAGCCAGGTTAGGGCGAGTGTTCAGTCCTCAGGTGGAATGGCTGACCATACAGGTACTTATGGAAGTGCTCCGATGTCCTTACTACCGCCAGGAACTCTCGCTGGGTGACACAGTAGTTCTTCTCTGCCTTGACTAAGCTCCTCCGCGGCTATCACCCACTCATGGCCGTCCAGGATTTACGATAGGACACCTCCAGTGCAATGGTCACTGGCGTTAGTGTCCACAATGAAGATGCCGCCTGGTCGTGGAAATCTCAAAATTCGATCACTGCATAGGGTCTTCTTCAGGTGCTAGAAAGCGCTGTCAGCGTCCCTCAGCTGGTCTTTTGTCTCCCGTGTAGCGGATACTCCTGGTAGCGACGTCGGGAGCTGTCACCTGGGCCACCTACATCCTTAATGCTGCCATTAGCGCCACGTGGATGGTTTTGTAATCGCCGAGCATTAGGCGCTGACGAATCTCCGTGTCTCGACAAAGATGTAGGCAGCCTTCCGGGATACGAACTCTGGTGGTAGGTCGACTAAGGCTTTGCTAGCCAGTTGCTAAATTGTTGGGGCGAACTCCTGCAGCGTCTCCCTTGACTGATATGACCTTGCCTTTAGCTGGCTGCGGTACGCTGCGGCTAACCGGTGGTTTGCATAGCGATTCTCCAGGGCATCCCAAATGTCCTTGGGCGCCACGTTCAGGACTTCTGCGGCCCGTCCCTGGAGGCTGGCTATTAACTGTGCGGCCTCTTCCTCTGGTGACCATTTGTTGCGTTTGGCCACCGTGTCGAATTGACGGTGAAAGACTTCGAAAGGTGTCGTGCCGTCGTATTTAGGAGGTTTGACGCGTGCAGATGTAGTGTCGCGTCCCGGCGCGTCGACCTTTAAATCCTTTAACCTCCTACCAACGACGTCCTCCACCATGGCGTTCAGGGACTTTGTGTTGCTGTCGGCCTTTCCCTCCAGCTCGTTAACGCGGCTCGCCAGGTCTTCGATGCGCTCACCCAGCTCCGTGACTTCCTCTTTTACGTCGGCCAACTGCTCTTCGAACTTTGCGGCGAGGGTCTCGTTTGCCGCTTGCATCTCCGTAGTCAATTCGCTCATCTTCTCGGCCAGGCTATCGTTCGCCGTTCTCATTTCCTTCACAACGGCCATTTGGCCGATTGATTTATTAATAAGATTGAAGGGCGCAAAATTTTGGGCGAAAAAAGGAAACTTAGAAAAAGTTTATAATATAACTGGAGTCAGAACAAACAAATCTTGGGTGATTAAAAATAGTTTAAAAGATAAATGGCAAAAAGAATGGACAGACAGTCTAGAAGGTAGAAGAGTGTTTGAAATTTTTCAGAACGTCAAAGAGAGACTAAAATTGAATTTTATTCAACCAACAAAGGGATTTATACATTATATAACTGGACACGGACCTTATAAGACCTATTGGAAGAAAATCAATAAAACTGAAAATGATATATGTGAATTATGTAACAAACAAGATAATCCTGAACATGTAGTATTTGAATGTGGAAGATATGCAATTCACCAACAAGAAGAGAGGCATGCGCTAGCAGGATATATCGTATATGACATAATTCGAGATCAACAATTGGTAAATAAATTACAAGTTTTGACTAACTTTGTAAGTAAGAAAGCATGGGAGGTAAAAATATTCAAAGGAGAAAGAGTTGATAATAGGCGAAGAATAGTACAAGATCCAAGAAGGAGTTCTAGAATACAAAATAGGATAAGACGGGAAGAATTATTGAATAATCTAACAATGGAGTTGACTGCATGGGCGGCGGAGGGAGAGAGTGATGGCAGAGGCCATGGTGGACTACAGAATTAGTAGATTTAGATATAGATTTAGGAAATAAGGATTTTGTAATTTTTATAGTTGTTTTCTTTTGTTCTTTGCTTTTTTGTGTTAATTTCTGTTATTTTATTTCATTTTATTTTTGTAGAGTAGTTTTCTGAGAGATTTGTATAATTATAACATTTGTAAGGATTTTATGGAAAAATAAAGAGAAAATTTGGATATATGCCCCGGTATAGTTGTCTAGGTGCCGGGGTAGAATATTCAGACTTTATTTATTTATTTATTTATTTATTTATTTATTTATTTATTTATTTATTTATTTATTTATTTATTTATTTATTTATTTATTTATTTATTTATTTATTTATTTATTTATTTATTTATTTATTTATTTATTTATTTATTTATTTATTTATTTATTTATTTATTTATTTATTTATTTATTTATTTATTTATTTATTTATTTATTTATTTATTTATTTATTTATTTATTTATTTATTTATTTATTTATTTATTTATTTATTTATTTATTTATTTATTTATTTATTTATTTATTTATTTATTTATTTATTTATTTATTTATTTATTTATTTATTTATTTATTTATTTATTTATTTATTTATTTATTTATTTATTTATTTATTTATTTATTTATTTATTTATTTATTTATTTATTTATTTATTTATTTATTTATTTATTTATTTATTTATTTATTTATTTATTTATTTATTTATTTATTTATTTATTTATTTATTTATTTATTTATTTATTTATTTATTTATTTATTTATTTATTTATTTATTTATTTATTTATTTATTTATTTATTTATTTATTTATTTATTTATTTATTTATTTATTTATTTATTTATTTATTTATTTATTTATTTATTTATTTATTTATTTATTTATTTATTTATTTATTTATTTATTTATTTATTTATTTATTTATTTATTTATTTATTTATTTATTTATTTATTTATTTATTTATTTATTTATTTATTTATTTATTTATTTATTTATTTATTTATTTATTTATTTATTTATTTATTTATTTATTTATTTATTTATTTATTTATTTATTTATTTATTTATTTATTTATTTATTTATTTATTTATTTATTTATTTATTTATTTATTTATTTATTTATTTATTTATTTATTTATTTATTTATTTATTTATTTATTTATTTATTTATTTATTTATTTATTTATTTATTTATTTATTTATTTATTTATTTATTTATTTATTTATTTATTTATTTATTTATTTATTTATTTATTTATTTATTTATTTATTTATTTATTTATTTATTTATTTATTTATTTATTTATTTATTTATTTATTTATTTATTTATTTATTTATTTATTTATTTATTTATTTATTTATTTAGTTCCGCGGCCAGGTTGTTGTTTGCTGTTTCCGTCTTCGCTGTTAATTCGGCCTTCATTTCTTCCATCTTCTCGGTGATGTCGTTAGCCGTCCTCATTTTCTTCAATTCCGCGGCCAGGTTGTTGTTTGCTGTTTCCGTCTTCGCTGTTAATTCGGCCTTCATTTCTTCCATCTTCTCGGTGATGTTGTCGTTAGCCGTCTTCATTTTCTTCAATTCCGTGGCCAGTTTGTTGTTTGCTGTTTCCGTCTTCGCTGTTAATTCGGCCTTCATTTCTTCCATCTTCTCGGTGATGTTGTCGTTAGCCGTCTTCATTTTCTTCAATTCCGCGGCCAGGTTGTTGTTTGCTGTTTCCGTCTTCGCTGTTAATTCGGCCTTCATTTCTCCCATCTTCTCGGTGATGTTGTCGCTAGCCGTCTTCATTTTCTTCAATTCCGGGGCCAGGTTGTTGTTTGCTGCTTCCGTCTTCGCTGTTAATTTGGCCTTCATTTCTTCCATCTTCTCGGTGATGTCGTTAGCCGTCTTCATTTCCTTCAATTCCGCGGCCAGGTTGTTGTTTGCTGTTTCCGTCTTCGCTGTTAATTCGGCCTTCATTTCTTCCATCTTCTCGGTGATGTTGTCGTTAGCCGTCTTCATTTTCTTCAATTCCGTGGCCAGGTTGTTGTTTGCTGTTTCCGTCTTCGCTGTTAATTCGGCCTTCATTTCTTCCATCTTCTCGGAGATGTTGTCGTTAGCCGTCTTCATTTTCTTCAATTCCGTGGCCAGGTTGTTGTTTGCTGTTTCCGTCTTCGCTGTTAATTCGGCCTTCATTTCTTCCATCTTCTCGGTGATGTTGTCGTTAGCCGTCTTCATTTTCTTCAATTCCGTGGCCAGGTTGTTGTTTGCTGTTTCCGTCTTCGCTGTTAATTCGGCCTTCATTTCTTCCATCTTCTCGGTGATGTTGTCGTTAGCCGTCTTCATTTTCTTCAATTCCGTGGCCAGGTTGTTGTTTGCTGTTTCCGTCTTCGCTGTTAATTCGGCCTTCATTTCTTCCATCTTCTCGGTGATGTTGTCGTTAGCCGTCTTCATTTTCTTCAATTCCGCGGCCAGGTTGTTGTTTGCTGTTTCCGTCTTCGCTGTTAATACGGCCTTTATTTCTTCCATCTTCTCGGCGATGTTGTCGTTAGCCGTCTTCATTTCTTTCAGTTCCGCTAAAATCTTTTCCAGTGCAGCCTCCATTGTCGATGTTCCACTTCCTGACACCAGTTGGACTTTTGATTCTTTAACCCACAAAGTCACAATATTTATTATAAAAAATAAACATTGCATAGTAAATTTGGAAATTCCAGTAGTTGATTTTGTTTCTAGTTTTGTTTTGGTAATAGTGAAAAAACAGAATAACATGGTAACCGGAATGCTTGACAACGAAGTGTGTTAATGGACTGACGATACAAGCAATCTGTTTCTGAAATGGATCTCAATTAAAAAGAACAATTAACACAATTTTCTTAAGATAAGTGAAGCTTTTTGTTTATAAAATATTTATATTTGTGTAATATTCATTGCTTCACTGTAGCTAGTTTCATTTTCTACGTAATCTCAGGTACATGCTTTTGAAAAATGTTCTCGTCTTATATCTAAATATGATGAATATAGTGTACAATTCCATTAAGCTGGGGTTATATTTATTTTTCAGAGGGTTAACGATATTTCTTAAGGCTCTCGTTCAGGTAATGATATACCATATTGCACCCAAAATAAAAGCTAGCCTATCTTTTGGATTCACTTGGAGCTAATATCTCATTTCACGCACAAAACGTGCGTATCAAACCTTCTTTGTTCCGAACATCAAAAACCGAGAATGTTCTTGTTAGACAGGTTTCAACGGGTAATATGTTATAATTTTTTTAAAAAATCGAACAAATCACTCACAAACCTTTCATCTCTCGCTTTTTTTGTATCTTTTGCTTTTGTATTCAATGTTACAGTATATCGGAGGCAACGAAATAATTAGACAAGCATATGGAAAAGGGAGGGAGAGATAGAGGGAGATTGCACATGCGCAGTAGCTCTCCTTTCCGGCAACATCACGTCGTTATAAAGTTGATTTGTCTCTGTATTCATAACTACCACCCCCGCCCCCTCTTGTGCATTATTTTGTAATAAAGACCAAAAAACAGGAGATGTGCCCGGAACAATAGAACGTGAGATTGGGAGTGAGTAGTGAAACACGATATTCTGCAAGGGGAGGGGGATAAACCATTGTTTTTATTTTTGTCGATAGTTGTTTTATATGCGTTAATTGCGGTGTAAAGTTTCGTGAAAACTGTCCGTGTAGCCAATCCCCTTCTATTTTCATAACCGTGTGATGTTTGGTACACCAAAACTTAAATCTGTCTGAATACTTGCATCCTTCGTCTATTTCTGTATCTGGAACTAGAAAGAGATTATAGTTTTGCCAATTCCAGTCAAAATTGTAGAATTAGTAACTTCCTATTCTTGAAAAATGATGTTCCTATTTATGTGTTCACTCGTAATCACTTTCTATGTATTTTCTTTACTAAATCACGACAAATTAAATGTTAAAAATAACAACTGAAGCTTTCCTGGCGACAAATATGTTCTAGATCTTCTCGGGCAGCAAGCCAAGTGAATAGACGATTAGATATAGACGTTTCGGGAGTGTATATCTCTCCCATCATCAGGATATTTATAAAATGTTATAACCACAAATGAATCACTGGAAAAAACACAAGTACGACATAAACAAAGACAAAACACTATCAAAATTCGCATTACTGAACAAAAGACTGTTTTCAGTAAATTAAATGCCCGTCAGGAGATGGCGTGAGTATAGAAAATGTTGTATTCAACTCCTAGGCTTTGGCAATGAAGACATTAGCTCTCTTTCTCTCCAATATTTCTGTGTACTGGATCCGGCAGGTAGGGCTTCACAGGTTAGATGTTCTTCATTCATTTCCTCTTCTCTATTGTCAAATGCTAGGCTTTGGCAATGAAGTCATTAGCTCTCCTGCTCTCCAATATTTCTGTGTACTGGATCCGGCATGTAGGGCTTCACAGATTAGAAGGTCCTCTTCTTTATTGTCAAATGCTAGGCTTTGGCAATGAAGCCATTAGCCCTCTTGCTCTCCAATATCTCTGTGTAGTGGAACTGGCATGTAGGGCTTCACAGATTAGAAGGTCCTCTTCTTTATTGTCAAATGCTAGGCTTTGGCAATGAAGCCATTAGCCCTCTTGCTCTCCAATATCTCTGTGTAGTGGAACTGGCATGTAGGGCTTCACAGATTAGAAGGTGTTCTTCAGTCATTTCCTCTTCTTTGTTGTCAAATGCTAGGCTTTGACAATGAAGCCATTAGCTCTCTTGCTCTCCAATCTTTCTGTGTAGTGGATCCGGCATGTAGGGCTTCACAGATTAGAAGGTCCTCTTCTTTATTGTCAAATGCTAGGCTTTGGCAATGAAGCCATTAGCCCTCTTGCTCTCCAATATCTCTGTGTAGTGGAACTGGCATGTAGGGCTTCACAGATTAGAAGGTGTTCTTCAGTCATTTCCTCTTCTTTGTTGTCAAATGCTAGGCTTTGACAATGAAGCCATTAGCTCTCTTGCTCTCCAATATTTCTGTGTAGTTAATCTGACAGGTAGGACTTCATAGGTTAGAAGAGGTCCTTCAGTCATTTCCTCTTCTTTGTTGCCGAATGCTAGGCTTTGGCAATGAAGCCTTTAGCTCTATTGCTCTCCAATATTTCTGTGTAGTGGATCCGGCAGGTAGGACTTCACAGGTTAGAAGATGATCTTCAGTCATTTCCTCTTCTTTGTTGTCAAATGCTAGGCTTTGGCAATGAAGCCATTAACTCTCTTGCTCTCCAATGTTTCTGTGTACTGGATCCAGCAGGTAGGACTTCACAGGTTAGAAGATGTTCTTCAGTCACTTCCTCTTCTTTGTTGTCAAATGCTCGGCTTCGGCAATGAAGTCATTAACTCTCTTGCTCTCCAATATTTCTGTGTAGTGGATCCGGCAGGTAGGACTTCACAGGTTAGAATATGTTCTTCAGTCAATTCGTCTTCTTTGTTGTCAAATGCTAGGCTTTGGCAATGAAGCCATTAGCTCTCTTGCTCTCCAATATTCCTGTGTAATGGGTCCGACAGGTAGGACTTCACAGGTTAAAAGATGCTCTTCAGTCATTTGCTCTTCTTTGTTGTCAAATGCTAGGCTTTGGCAATGAAATCATTAGCTCTCTTGCTCTCCAATATTTCTGTGTAATGGGTCCGACAGGTAGGACTTCACAGGTTAAAAGATGCTCTTCAGTCATTTGCTCTTCTTTGTTGTCAAATTCTAGGCTTTGGCAATGAAATCATTAGCTCTCTTGCTCTCCAATATTTCTGTGTAGTGGATCCGGCAACTAGGACTTCACAGGTTAGAAGATATTTTTCAGTCATTTCCTCTTCTTTGTTGTGAAATGCTAGGCTTTGGCAATGAAGTCATTAGCTCTCTTGCTCTCCAGAATTTCTGTGTAGTGGGTTTGGCAGCTAGGGCTTCACAGGTTAGAAGATGTTCTTCAGTCATTTCCTCTTCTTTATTGTCAAATCCTAGGCTTTGGCAATGAAGTCATTAGCTCTCTTGCTCTCCAGAATTTCTGTGTAGTGGGTTTGGCAGCTAGGGCTTCACAGGTTAGAAGATGTTCTTCATTCATTTCCTCTTCTCTATTGTCAAATGCTAGGCTTTGGAAATGAAGTCATTAGCTCTCTTGCTCTCCAATATTTCTGTGTAATGGGTCCGACAGGTAGGACTTCACAGGTTAAAAGATGCTCTTCAGTCATTTGCTCTTCTTTGTTGTCAAATGCTAGGCTTTGGCAATGAAATCATTAGCTCTCTTGCTCTCCAATATTTCTGTGTAATGGGTCCGACAGGTAGGACTTCACAGGTTAAAAGATGCTCTTCAGTCATTTGCTCTTCTTTGTTGTCAAATTCTAGGCTTTGGCAATGAAATCACTAGCTCTCTTGCTCTCCAATATTTCTGTGTAGTGGGTTTGGCAGCTAGGGCTTCACAGGTTAGAAGATGTTCTTCAGTCATTTCCTCTTCTTTATTGTCAAATCCTAGGCTTTGGCAATGAAGTCATTATCTCTCTTCCTCTCCAATATTTCTGTGTAGTTGATCTGGCAGGTAGGACTTCACAGGCTAGAAGATGTTCTTCAGTCATTTCCTCTTCTTTGTTGTTAAATGCTAGACTTTGGCAATGAAGCCATTAGCTCTCTTGCTCTCCAATATTTCTGTGTAGTGGATCCGGCAGGTAGCACTTCACAGGTTAGAAGATGTTCTTCAGTCATTTCCTCTTCTTCGTTGTAAAATGCTAGACTTTGGCAATGAGGCCATTAGCTCTCTTGCTCTACAATATTTCTGTGTAGTGGGTCCGGCAGGTAGGACTTCACAGGTTAGAAGATGTTCTTCAGTCACTTTCTCTTCTTTGTTGTCAAATGCTAGGCTTGGGCAATGAAGCCATTAGCTCTCTCGCTCTCCAATGCTTCTGTGTAGTGGGTCCGGCAGGTAGGACTTCACAGTTTAGAAGATGTTCTTCAGTCATTTCGTCTTCTTTGTTGCAAAATGCTAGGCTTTGGCAATGAAGCCATTAGCTCTCTTGCTCTCCAATCTTTCTGTGTAGTGGGTCCGGCATGTAGGCCTTCACAGGTTAAAAGATGTTCTTCAGCCATTTCCTGTTCTTTGTTGTCAAATGCTAGGCTTTGGCAATGAAGCCATTAGGTCTCTTGCTCTCCAGTCTTTCTGTGTAGTGGGTCTGGCAGGTAGGACTTCACAGGTTAGAAGATGTTCTTCAGTCATTTCCTCTTCTTTATTGTCAAATGCTAGGCTTTGGCAATGAAGCCATTAGCTCTCTTGCTCTCCAATATTTCAGTGTAGTGGGTCCGGCAGGTAGGGCTTCTCAGGTTAGAATATGTTCTTCATTCATTTCCTCTTCTTTATTGTCAAATGCTAGGGTTTTGCAATGAATCCATTAGCTCTCTTGCTCTCCAATATTTCTGTTTAGTGGATCCGGCAGGTAGGAATTCACAGGTTAGAAGATGTTCTTCAGTCATTTCCTCTTCTTTATTGTCAAATGCTAGGCTTTGGCAATGAAGTCATTAGCTCTCTTGCTCTCCAATATTTCTATGTAGTGGGTCCGGCAACTAGGACTTCACAGGTTAAAAGATGTTCTTCAGTCATTTCCTCTTCTTTGTTGTCAAATGCTAGGTTTTGGCAATGAAGTCATTAACTCTCTTGCTCTCCAATATTTCTGTGTAGTGGGTCCGGCAGGTAGGACTTCACAGGTTAGAAGATGTTTTTCAGTCATTTGCTCTTCTTTATTGTCAAATGCTAGGCTTTGGCAATGAAGCCTTTAGCTCTCTTGCTCTCCAATATTTCTGTGTAGTGGATCCGGCATGTAGGGCTTCACAGATTAGAAGGTCCTCTTCTTTATTGTCAAATGCTAGGCTTTGGCAATGAAGCCATTAGCTCTCCTGCTCTCCAATATTTCTGTGTAGTGGGTCCGGCAGAAAGGACTTCACAGGTTAGAAGATGTCCTTCAGTCATTTCCTCTTCTCTATTGTCAAATGCTAGGCTTTGGCAATGAAGTCATTAGCTCTCTTGCTCTCCAATATTTCTGTGTACTGGATCCGGCAGCTAGGGCTTCACAGGTTAGAAGATGTTCTTCAGTCATTTCCTCTTCTTTGTTGCACAAAGGACAATTTGGACTTGTATGAATTCCTATTCTGTGTAAGTGTTTGGCCAAATAATCATGTTCCGTAAGTAATCTAAGATTTGCTAGTGCAGCTTTACGTGAGATTTCTGGAATAATTTCTGGATTTTTAATTAAAATGTTCAATTTTTTACCTTTGGCTTCGTTATAAATTAATTGGTTTTGTTTGATTTTATATTTGTTTTTAATTAATCTTTTTATGGTCGTAAAGGGTAAGCTTTTCCTTTTGTTCTGAATTAAAGTTGTATCTTTTTTGGCAAGGAAATCAGCTGATTATTTTTCTAGCAATTCCACAATGTGCAGATATCTACTGTAATATAATTATTTTCTGTAGTTTTTGAAGTTGTTGTATCGTTTTGTGACATTCTTTAATTTGGATTGACCTAATTTTATATGAACTTATTGCACATAATGCTGCTTTAGAATCGGAAAGTATGACAGCATTTTTGAATTTATCTATTCTGTATAGAAGGTGTTGGAGTGAAATATAAATAGCCGTTACTTCTGCATCAAAATTTGTTTTGTGGTATCCTGCTGGTTGATACAATGAGAACAGTGCACACTTAATTCCTGCTCCTGAGTTGTTGTCCATGTTAGATCCATCTGTGTAGATATGTAACAATTCTTCAGGTGGGTATCTATTGTTAGTATAGAAAATTGATTGGGCCATAGAGCCAGCTTGCGGGAGACGACCATCTTGGCAAAATGCAACAGGAAGCGGAGAGTTAAGGAGGCTTTGGCCATTTCCTGCGAGAGGAGCACGCTTAATCATGATGCTGGATTTCAGTTTAGCTCCTCTTGGAAACCGGCCTTAAAGTGGAAATCTGTCTAGTTAAGGAGCACAGATCAATACAGTTTGATAGTCAAGTGAAATAATTACGCATCATTGACACAATTAATTTCCTTGTCCGTTGTTTTGACAACTGTTTTGACTCTGGTGTTTAATGATGGATCCAAGGTTCACCGCCGGTCACAAATGGGTGAAAAATGCCTTGCGGATTGCCATTAAACAGCGCCATACACTCGGTAGAAATGTTCTTCCGGATGCGCTTTCGGTCAACTGCTTCGCTATTACACATAGCTTTTTCATTGCCAATTTTTCATGCAGGATATTTTTGCACTCGCACATTTGAGATGCCTACAGCCTCAGCAATCTCAGAAGTTTCGATTCTGCGGTCTTGCATAACCAAATCGTGGATTTTTTAAATGGTGCCCTGTGTGTGGGTGACCAGAGCGCGATTCATCTTCGGTGCTTCTACGACCACGTTTAAATTCATTGATCCGAAACTAAATGGTTTTCAGGTCTGGTGCAGAATCCAAGTGAACTTCATTCAAACCAGTTTTGACTTGTGCGGCGGTCCAGCCCTTCAAATGGAAATCTTTAGCAACAGCATGAAACTCTGTTTTTACCATTTTCAGTCGGTTATCACATTGATCAGTTGAGATGGCTGTCAACAATGAACTGTTTATTGTAGCACATTCAAAGTTTCTGAGAAATCTTCTGAATAATCAAGCTTAGCACCCTCAAAGTTGCAACAAAGAATTTGCGTTCCTTCATGAAAACTTAAGACTTTTCAAACGATCCTCGTATAATGGAAATTAATTGTTCTTTCACACTGGCCGTGTGTAGGCTAAAGTATGGAAAGATAGAGTCAGACTGAAAAACTCAATGACATAGCCGGGATTTGAATCACAGATCTTCTGGTTGCCGTCCAGCCGCTTTAACCCTTGAGCTACTATGGCCAACGTGCCAACATGATATTAAATTCTCCAACTGACTCGTGTTTTCCTGGCAAACCACTAGGAGTTCTCATAAACACATGAGACAACTACCTTAATGACGACTTACTCACACCAAGTGACATTTTCTTGTTTCCGAAAATGAAGAATCCTTGCGTAATCGCCGTTTTGACAACACAAATGACGTCATTAATGAAGTGGAAGAATGGTTTAAAGCGAATTCTACAATCAAGGTATTCGGAAGGTCAAGAAACGCTGGGAAAATGTGTAAATCTGTGTGGTGACTACGTAGAGAAGAACAAAAAAGCGCATATCAACACAAACTCTCTATCACATTTTTCAAAGGTTGATAATTTTTGCGACACTCCCTCGTACGTTGCCCTTTTTATAAAGCCCACAGCCCATGTTGGGCGTAAGACTACCAGTCCCACTGTCGGCTTCATGCCCACTTACGCAAGGCAGAGATGGGCGATCACGCTATACGGGCAGGAGATGTGGTCAGCATCTAGGCACCCAACCCGAAAGTTATGCTGCTCTAGTAGCAAAAATGTTAAACTAAATCTACATAAACTAGGCGCGGTATTTAAGCACTAGCAGATGTCATAATCGATCTCAGCAGATATTCCTCTAATATCGTTAAAACACGAAGAAAATGACATATATTTTAAAAGTACACACTTCTATTAACTGAAGTCCCACCTTCGAAGCTTCATTCCCGAGCAACTTTCTATACATACTCCGAACCCTTAAACTGTAATCTGTATTTCAAATGTGACCGTTACTATGCCATTTCACAAAATTCCAGGAATTCCTTGCCCACACGCCGACCGTACAGACTTCCAGGTATAACTAATGATATTCTATTGACTGGATTTCATCGTAGCCGTAATTACGTAGTCTAATTGTCTACTCATGACCTAAATTGCACCGCTAATGATCACAACGCATGAAAACATTTTACACTGACTAGGTAATAAATGGAACATATGCTTATTACGTCATACATTTATTTGAACATACGTGCAACTATTTATCGATGTAACTTATATGCTTTAAGCATTTCTGAACCTTTATTATTATTATTATTATTATTATTATTATTATTATTATTATTATTATTATTATTATTATTATTATTATTATTATTATTATTATTATTATTATTATTATTATTATTATTATTATTATTATTATTATTATTATTATTATTATTATTATTATTATTATTATTATTATTATTATTATTATTATTATTATTATTATTATTATTATTATTATTATTATTATTATTATTATTATTATTATTATTATTATTATTATTATTATTATTATTATTATTATTATTATTATTATTATTATTATTATTATTATTATTATTATTATTATTATTATTATTATTATTATTATTATTATTATTATTATTATTATTATTATTATTATTATTATTATTATTATTATTATTATTATTATTATTATTATTATTATTATTATTATTATTATTATTATTATTATTATTATTATTATTATTATTATTATTGTTATTGTTGTTGTTGCTATTGTTGTTATTGCTATTGTTGTTGCTATTGTTGTTATTGCTATTGTTGTTATTGTTATTGTTGTTATTGTTGTTATTGTTATTGTTGTCATTGTTGTTATTGTTGTTATTGTTGTTATTGTTGTCATTGTTGTTATTGTTGTCATTGTTGTTATTGTTATTGTTGTTATTGTTATTGTTGTTATTGTTATTGTTGTTATTGTTATTGAATAATAATATGTTATTTATATTATTATTCATTCTCGTCATATTTGGTCATTCTATTCATTATAGTACGTACTATCACCGTATCATAGTATATTTTTCATTACTTCCTGTTGGAATACATTCACGCCTCAATTTATTACTCTCTTAATAACGGTCAGCATTTTAATTTAATCTAAATACGATTTTTTGACAACGTACCTTTACTCATCCTCATAATTTTGATGGTTTATCTCAAAATAGTCTCCTCTGAATGCGATGTGCTTGTCTCAGCGTTTCTGTCAGTCTTCAAAGACATGCTGGAAACCATTTCTTGAGAGATCCTTTAAAATCGCCTCCGCAGCCTTCAGCACTGCTTCTTATCATGGATAAAGCCTCCCACGAAGGCGTTTCTTCAACTAAAGGAATATAAAAAGTCACAGAGGCTAAATCCGGACTATAGGGAGGGTGAGGGATGCGCCTCACTTTGATTTTTGCAAGATATTCAGCAACAACATTGGCAATATGCGGCCGCGCACTATCGTGGTGCAGCATCCAGCCTGCTTCACAGAAATGTGGTCTTTTGCGCCTGATATGGACTTGCAATATTTTCAGGATATACCTATAGCACTGTCCAGTTACTGATGTGTATGCAGGTACAACATGCTATAAACCATTCCATGAATATCAAAGAATGAAATGACCATAACTTTCCCAGCAGAAGCAACCACTTTTGCTTTTCTGGAGGTTGGTGATGAAGGAGATTTCCACACTGAGCTTTGCTTTGCTCTCAGGATTAAAATGATGTAACCAAGTTTCATCAGCAGTGATTACTTTTGAAAGAAACTCCAGATCTTCCTCTAACGTCAACTTTAACTGCATCTTACCTCCATAGCAGTGGTAGGCGATACTGAACATGTCTGAACTTACCTGGTTCTCACAGGCGGGAAACAGGAGTACCAACAATGAAACTACTACGGCGTGTTTGTTTCACATTGAGATAACAGTATATAAGATTGAATTTTAGTGCGAAGAATTATGTCCATAAAAATTATGATCGTTCTTCATTGTACAGCCGTCGTATAATACACTTAATAATTAATTTTAACTTAATCGGAAATGGCTTCAGACACTCAAAGAGGAGTTCCAATTGTCTTGCTCATTGCCCTCATAGGACCTGGAGTCACTTGCTGGAGGAACAGCTAGTTAACCTAATCATCAGAGGTTCCATGTAATCCTGCAGCTGATATGCTTTCGAAATATGGTCTTCCATCCCTTCATCGTGTTTGCATTAGTTTGACCACTGACTTACGTCCTGTTACTGTCCCTTGAACCGCCATAATCTGGTTTTTATCGTCTCCAAGGTGACGTCCAGGTTTGTTGGCTCTGTGTGTCTTGTGCGCTGGAGTTGTTGATTCATGCATGCCTTGGTTCTGGAGATTGTTCTATGTGCAGATAGAAATAATTCTATAATTTCCCTGCCCTCCTCGGTAGCGTAGATGGTAGCATGTCTGTCTCACGTTCAAAGGTCCCCAGTTTGAATCTCGGTCAGGTGAGTTACCTGGATAAGGTTTATCCTGATAGACGAATGTCGGGTAACTCTAAGCTTCGTGTATCCCGGACTTATTCGAACATCATTTCATCCATTTAATTCATTGTCTGATATCACTTAACGTTAAAGTAAGTTAAAGTTAAACTAACCACCGTCGCGAGAGTCCTTAGAGGGCCAAAGCCTACCAACCCGACTGCCGGCCTCACACCCACTTATGCACTGCAGAGGTGGACGATCATCCAACCGATACGGGGAGGAGATGTGGTCAGCATCTCGGCATCCCCCAGCCGGAATGTTGGTTTCCGTGAGCAGGGCCGCTTACCTAGCGTAAGCTCCTCACTTTCCTCACGATGCTGAGTGGGCACCCGTCCTATACCCGGGACCTGAGGTCCGCACCACATGGGCGGGATCGAACCCGGGCCGCATGCTGCCTTAGCCCGCTATGCCACGACGCAGGATAACTTAACGTTGGAGGACGTAAATTAAAAAAAAAATCCATCATTTCCTTGACAACTTTGTTGGCTGGAAGTTTTTACGTAACGAGAATTAGCCAGCGACGACATTTTCCACTGCACAGAAGAATGCAAAGGAATAAAGCAGATTTTTTCACTGCAATATTTCAGTTTAAAAGCATGGTTTAGGTCACAGCAAGAAAGATGTTATAAATCGGGCTTCAAAGAATTTTAAATTTTATTACTTTAAGAAATGTTATATATAAAGCCTTTCATGACTATCATAGCATTTTTCAATAGACTCCGTACTGAATGGCACGTTCAAATTTTATCGAATCGCCTTTGAAGACACACTCATTTCGCAAAGGCGCACTTGCTTCCTCCATAACAAAAGCTTGTTCCCTAAGAGAGCATTGTGCTTTCATCAGTGGCGGCTCTTACTAGATGCGTTTGAATCACCAAGTCACAACTTGTTTTTGAATAACTTGCATGGTTATGTTTAATGTTATAGTATTTAATTTCCCTTTATAAAATTTCTCTGAATTATATTTTGTAATGGGGCCGCTCTCTTGGCGCTCGCATGTCGATAATGCAGCTTAGCTTACTTTCCGACTAGTGATCAGTTAAAGTATAAACTTGGAAGAAGCGTGGGGACAGTGAAGCACAAATTAATACAAAAGTGAATCGAGAAGATATTGACACATTGCTTCACTCACACTGTTTATTCACAGGACATGTTTCAAGAGCTCTCGCTCCTATCATCAGCTGATACTCGACCTTTATTTTTTCTCATAGATTCCTGGCTTTTCTTTGGTAGTGATTGAATTTTTGGGAGGGCCTTTTAACAAATTTCTGATATTAAACCTATTTTGAGGTGCAAGAGTTATGTTGTGTTTTGAGAAGATTTTTTGGAATTTGTTATAGGCTGATGGGTGGAAGGTGAATTTTTTAAAAAGTTTTTTCTCTTTTTCTCCTGTAGGTTCTAGGGTGGTGGTTTCTTTTATTTTCTTAGCTTTGTTGAGTCTGTTAACTGTTTTGTCTATTAAATTTGGGTTGAAACCGTTGGATATAGCTACTTTTTATGTCTAGGTATTCTTCTTGATAATCTTCTCTGTTTAGTGGAAAGTTGATCATCCGAAAGATTAAACTGTTGAAAATAGCATGTTGGTGTTGTTTTGGGTTGAACTGTTGTTCTTGATGTAATTATCTGTGTGTGTCGGTTTCCTGTAAATACCAAAGGTGAGTTTGTTGTTCATTTTTTTGATCTTGATGTCCAAAAAGGGGAGCACACCATTCTCTTCTGTTTCCAATGTAAATTTTATAGCTGGATTTTGTATATTCAAAAGTTTAAGACTATCTTGTATGAGTTTTTTTAGGTACTATTGCAAAAATGTCGTCAACATAGCGATACCACACTTTGAAATAATTTGGAAAAGTTTTTGTGATATGTGTTTCAAAAGCACTCATAAATAAATCTGCCAAGAAGGGAGACAATGGGTTGCCCATAGCTAGGCCTGTTTTTTGTTTATAGATCTGTCCATTAAAGCTGAAAAAATTTTGATTTATACAAATTTCTGTAAGTTGTGAAAGTTCTTCTATTTCTTCAGATGTTATTTGTAATGATTCCAGCCATTTTTTGAGATGTGGAATAAGCTCATTGGTGGGTATGCTTGGATATAAAGAAATGACGTCAAAGGAAACTAAAGCATCTGTAGAGTTGATCTTTGTGTCCTTCAGGAGATTTAACAATTCAAACGAGTTTTTGATACCTAAATTTTCAAATTTTGTGAAGGATCTGAAGATATGAACCAGCCATTTTGATAGTTGGTAAGTGGGTGCATCAATGTTATTAATTATTGGTCTGAGGGTAATTTCAGGTTTATGTATTTTGGGTAAACCATATATGTATGGTGTTTTTGGATTGTCTATTTTATTGTTCAATTTAACTCTTTTAGTCATGATTTTACTGTTTTTAATTGCTAATTCCACAGATTGCATGCTTCCTTTAATGGATTGTTTTCTAATTTAACAAATTCTTTTCCGTTTAAAAGGTTGTCCATTTTTTTGCGATAGTCTTCTTCGTCCAGTATTACTATTTTGTTACCCTTGTCTGCTTTTGTGTAGATTACCGGTTTTTCATTTAAATTTTTGATTAATTTTTTATATGAATAACTTTTTGAATTTGCATTTTGAATATGATCTAGAGTTTCTATGCACTGTGTTCTGATCGTAGATTTTCTATTATCGGGCAAATTATATATCGAAATTTTAATGTCCGCGATATAGTTTTCAATGTTTTTTGTGTAATCTACACATGTTTTTAGGCCTTTGTTTAGAAAATCAATTTATTTCTCTGTGAAGTTGCATGTGGATAGATTCGTTACGTTGTTAGGTTTTTGACATGAGAGTGATAAATCTTGCTTTTTATGTGGATTTGGTTCTTGCTTCTTTTGAAGATTCATGAATTTTTGTTTCAAAATGGCTGTTTTCTTACGCATTTTCAAATTAAGAATTGACAGCATATTATTTTCTAAGTTAGACCACATGGCTGGGTTCATACATTTCGAAATTTTTAGGTGTAGTTCGTATATTTTTAATTCTGTGGAATGCAACGAATTGTAGTGGTGGTTTATTTCCATTTTAATTACACGTTTTTCTGCTGCTTTTTGTTGTTTGCTATTATTCTTTTGTTTAACAATTTTCCTGACGAAAATGGGTGTTATATTAAATTTCAAACATTTCTTTAGAAAACGTATGTCCGCAAAAGTATTTCTTTTCTTTTGATTCAGCTTTAGAAAAAGTTTGATGTCTTTTTCCTACCTCCAGATCCAGTATTGAAAGAGGAAAGCAAGTTAACTATTCGTTGGTCCTCCATCTTGGTTGACGGTTTAAAAAATCACACTATCGAGATTTGAATGCTTCTCAGACTTGTAGGCCTAATCACTCAAAGTATAAACTTGGAAGAAGCGTAGGGACAGTGAAGCACAAATTAATACAAAAGTGAATCGAGAAGATATTGACACATTGCTTCATTCACACTGTTTATTCACAGGACATGTTTCAAGAGCTCTCGCTCCTATCATCAGCTGATACTCGACCAAGCTGATACTCGGTCGAGTATCAGCTGATGATAGGAGCAAGAGCTCTTGAAACATGTCCTGTGAATAAACAGTGTGAGTGAAGCAATGTGTCAATATCTTCTCGATTCACTTTTGTATTAGTGATCAGTTATTAAAAGGCCAAGATAACCGTAAACACCTACGCCCTCACGTCCGGGTCAAAGCTGGACAAGGGTGTGCAGCACTAAAGCAGTTTTGCCCTATTTTGAAATCCTCTATGCCAACTACGCCTGTATCGGACGATTATACCACCCCTGGTTCTGTACGGCTGCGAAGTCTGGAGATCAGCGGCTCCGAACACCATTCCCAGGCTGCTGTGCGTCCAGAACAGCGCGCGAATGATCTATATTATAGCAACGCAAAGAAAATCCCTATAAGGAATGTGCTGTGGGACAAGGACAGTGAATGCGTGTGACAGAGAACGCCTGCTACACAAGGAGCAGACAGTTAAAAAAAAACAGCGCCCTATTCACTCTGTACATTAAAACCGAGAAGATTCATTCACAAAAGTAGAAGCCGTCAGAATGTTTTTGAATGGTCTGTAACTGTACTGACATGGGATGTCATAAACCTGTCCAGGGAGGGTGTGGGAACCTTCGCCAACCCCTCTGCGTCTCATCCCTCGGAGAGTTACTCTCCTGTGGAGGGGTATACGATATTGGACGTAGATTGCCGTCCCATGTCCTTGACACCTTCTCCGGAGTCCCATATATTGTAGACGTGGTGTGGGAGAGTTCCCATACCAACTACAATTAATGCCAATTCATGCCAGAGGTTCTTCTCCCATTAGTCCTGGACCCGTAGGACCAAGGACCCGGGGGACCGCGCCGTGGCTCAGTGGTTAGACCGCTTGACTCTCACCAAGGCGGACCGGGTTCCATCCCAGGCGACCGCAAAGTGAGATTTGTGGTGGACAACACGGCGCTGGAGCGGGTTTTCTCCGGGACCTCCGGTTTCCCCCGCCATCTCATTCCACCGGTGCTCCATCTTCATCTCATGTGTCATCAGTGTCACCACCTGCGGTGCCGTATGTAGTAAAAGCGGGTGTTAAACACTACACACAAACACACACACATACAAACACACACACACACACAAGGACACGGTCCTCCTTCGACCAGGGAGTTACCGAGCTGTCCCAAAAAGGGGGCCCGGCGCCTCCGTGGCTCTTTCCATAGGGCAAGACCTAAAGACTAACAAGCCCCTCCCATCTGGTCCTGTGGAACCAAGACGGGATGGAAGTGGATACGCCACTTACGCGTGCCAACTCCGAAGTGGGAAGTCTACCGATATGACCTCGGCGGGACCACCTGGCGATCTAGCACACCCAGAAATAGGCTTGCTATAAACAATAGGTACCTTAACATTGTTCCTTTCCCTGACCAGCTTCTTCTCTTACATTCTCTATTTCCTGACATTCCCTAACGCTTGTTCATTCTCTATCTTCTTTCCTAGTTCTACTTCTCCTACCTCTAACATCTTAATACTATCATCTATGTTTTCTCCTATTTGTTGTAATGAATGATTGCTACTGTCCTTTTTCACACATAAACTTTGAAGACTATTATCTATATTTTCACTTAAACTTTGCATACTATCCAGCTTTTTACTTAAACTTTCGATCATTTTTATGAGTTCCCCTAACGTACTTCTTCCCATTTCTACATTATTTGGTACAGTTACACCACACTCCTGCTACTTCGACTTCCTGCCTACTGCTATTATCACCAACCTCCCGAACTAACACGCTTTCCACAGAATTTTGACTCAGCATTTTTCCACTCAAAAAAAAAAAAAAAAAAAAAAAATACATTCACAATAGTCTAGTATATAATTTAACACTCTGTTCCTTTCATTTTTCAACTGGCTTTTGACGTCGCTGATGATGCCGGCCTCCTTTCTTCTTTCCAGTAGGACAGTTGTAGAGCTCCTTGCTGTCGAACGTCCTCGTGTCGAAACTCCTCCTGTTGAACCTCGTTGTCGGGTTGAACCTCCTTCTAGGGTTGAATCTGCTTCTCGTGTCAAACCTCCTTCTGGTATCGAGTCCCGCGTTGGCGCGCCAGTTTGAAGCAAAAATATAGTTGGCGAGCAAATAGTTCCACTTGGCAACAGTTTGATGCCAATGGAAATAATGGGTGTTTAGCTCAGGGTAAAGCAATGAGGTTTCTCACAGGGTATGCGTGGATTTGTATAAGAAGGATAGTTTTAATGACACTGGAATACCCGTTTCAAACTGGTGTATTGTCTGCTTCTTTTTATCAGAGCATCGAACTTGAAATTGCCAATCAAGGCTTACCAATATCACTGTTTAGAGTTAATAAAGGCGGAGTGCTTATTACTCGATAATACTTAATTAGTTACGTATAAATCGACAAATATATTTTCTCATCACTTCTGGTCTACCCTCGACCAAGAGAGAAGAAGAGGACTGCCCTAATCGGCTCCAATCCACGAACTGAATCACCAGAGCTGCACGTAGGTGTATAGCTTTCACTTTCTGGAAGCCCATTATTCAACCAAAGATTCCCTTTGTGACTATTTTGTCATGCCATTAAGAAAGGTCCGAAGAATAGCCCATTCAACAAATTCAAGTGCTACCCTTTAGAAATCTGCTAAGGACACTGTTTCTTACATTTCTTTTCTTAAAACAACTCAACCAATTGCACCTGTTCGTGTCGTGACAAACATACAAGACTCCTTTGAAGTGCATCATGATTCTTTACTTATTGCAATCCTTTAATTTCAGTATCACGTGTCAATAATGCAGCTATCTTACTTTCCGACTAGTGATCAGTTATTAAAAGGCCAAGGTGATCGTAACACCTACGCCCCTCACGTCCGGATCAAAGCTGGACGAGGGCATGAAGCACTAAAGCAGTTGTACCCTACTTTGAAATCCACTATGCCAACAACCCTAAAACTATCGCCTGTATCGGGCGATTATACCGCCCGTGGTTCTGTACGGCTGCGAAGTCTGAGGATCAGTGGCTCCGACCATTATTCGCAGGCTGTAGTGCGTCCAGAACAGGACACTGCGAATGATCTACGATACTGGACGTAGATTGCTGTCCCATATTCTCCACACCTTCTTCGGAGTCCCATATACTGTAGACGTGGTGCGGGAGAGATCCCGTATCAAGTACAATAAGCTGGACTCCCATCCCAATAACCTGGTGAATACCTTAGGCCAGTACGACCATAGGGTTCCTTGCCGTAGACCTGGATACCGGCTGCCCAATGATGCTTTGGGTAACTTAAACTGAGCAGGGTCACTTTCCCCTGACACTGCACCCCCAAGCCCAGAAATGGGCTTGCTATAAACCATAGGTACCTTAACACTGTTCCTTTCCCTCTAGGCTGTCAAGTGGACTTATGCTGAGATGCCTCTCAGGCAGCCGAAAAAGCGCAGCCTGCACTGGGCGCGCGCGCGCGCGTGCACACACACACACACACACACACACACACACACACACACACACACACACACACACACACACACACCTGGGACATCTGAGTGCAGAGAGTCTATTCCCATTAGCCCTGTCCCCGTAGGAACAAGACCCGGGTCTCTTACAACCAGGGAGTATCCCAAAGGGTCTCTCCGTGGGGCTTTCCATTAGGACAGTACCTAGTTTCCTAAACTGCCCCCCCCCCATCTGGTCCGAAGACCAGACAGGACGGAAGTGGATACGCCACTTACGCGCGTCAACACTCAAGGTGAAGACTACCGATATGACCTCGGTGGGGTCGCCTGGCGATCTAGCACACCTTCTACTAGCTGAGCAGGCTAGTACCCGGAAACTTAATGGCTTCCCTCAACCCCGTCCGGAGACGTACCCAATCTCCCACGGGTATCGGGAACCACCACCCCTTCGAGACCTACCCATCCGAACAACTCCCGAAGGAGGGGCTCGGCTGTTCGGCCCGAAGTTCCTCTAGTAACGTCAGAGGTACCACGAGAGCTAAGGGTCCGCAGCGCCCGCACTTTGGCAGCTGAAGGGGACGGATCCCCTCCCCTACAGGAGGGGACACTTGAACCCACATATGGCCAGATATAACACTGCCCAAGACAACCGCCTGAGACAAAAACAATTCTTTTATACTGTCCAGATAAAGCCGTACTAAGCGACTAGGTGTTGGGCAGCAATCACCCCGCCCAAATAAACCTGGGCGACTCGCGCCTTCTGCTGGTATAAAAAGACACATGCGGTGGGTAAGGAGAGGTTGGGAGGACAGAATGCATTGTTGGTTTCCCTGGCTACGGATTCGATTCATAGAAGCCGTATATTCCGCACCAACTCGTGTTGCAAACATAATACAGGACTTTCTTCCTTCTTTTTCGTTTATCTGAAAAGCAGTTTGTTGGTAGAAGTGGTAACACGCTTGAAGCGAGCCCCGCGTGTCATGTGTTACTGTTTATAATCAGTTAGCACCCTGTGTAAAACAAAAATCAATATATTATATGATCAGTGATTATTATCTGATATGTGAAGTGTTTAATTGTTCATATTTAAGGGATTTAAAATAAATACAACACACGACTTGGTAAGTACCATTCTCCAAACAACATTTGCTTTATGGAAAAATGATAACAAACTCGACGTGATCGGTTGGCCAATACCTGTGCTATGTTTAGTAAAAACTTTGCGGTGGAGCATCTTTAAAATACACCAAGAAATTTAAGACTCGTTGGTATGAGGAACCTAACTTTGTCGGATTGAAGGAGCTGGGAAAGAAAGCATTAACAAAATTCCAGAAGCTCTTCAGGAAAGCTCGCACCTATATATTGTAAAATACAATGAGAACGTTAAGCTTAGCAGACTTTTCATGCAATATCCCATTAGGGGAGCAGACAAGAAATGACATTTCGTGGACATAATGAGAGAGGACTCTTTAAATAAAGGTAATTTTAAGGAACTTTTGAACTCTTAAACAGAGTGAAGAACATCGAAATAAAATATCAAATTTCAATAAATGAGGGCTGTTCCATAAAGAATGATCATAATTTTTTTACGGCCATAATTTTCCGCACTAAAGTCCAATCTTATTATATTCTGTTAGCTTAATGTGAAACAAACACGCCGTAGTAGTTTCATTGTTGGTTCTCCTGGTTCCCGCCTGTGAGAACCAGGCAAGTTCAGATATGTTCAGTATTGCCTACCGCTGCAATGGAGGTAACACGCGAGGAACAATATGTGGCTTTGAAATTCTGCTTTTACTCAACAAATCTTCCGTTGAGGCCTATAAAATGTTACAGGAGGCCTATGGCGAGTCTGTTCTTCCCTAAAGCAGAGCTCGAAGGTGGTTTAAAATGTTTAAAGAATGGAGACAATCAATTTCAATGGAAGGTGGACTCGGTGCTCCAATTACTGCTCTTACGGAAGAAAACATCAACACTGCTGCTGCCATTATGAGAGAGGATCGACGAATTATCTTAGGATCACTTTCTGAAACAGTGAACATTTCATTGGGTGCCACCCACACGTTGGTGACAGAAACATTACACATGAGACGTATTTGTGCGCGATGGGTTCCAAGACTGTTGATTCCCGAACAAAAGGACATTCGCATGCAGGTCTACATGCAGTTGAAGTTGATGTTAGAGGAAGATCCGGAGTTTCTTTCAAACGTAATCACTGCTGATGAAACTTGGCTACATCATTTTGATCCTGAGAGCAAACAACAAAGCTCAGTGTAGAAATCTCCTTCATCACCAACCCCCCAAAATAGCAAAAGTGGTTGCTTCTGCTGGGGAAGTTGTGGTCATCTCATTCTTTGATATTCATGGAATGGTTTATCAGCATGTTGTACCTGCACACACATCAGTAACTGTACCATATTACAGGGATGTCCTGAAAACATTGCAAATACATATCAGGCGCAAAAGACCACATTTACGTGAAGCTGACTGGATGCTGCACCACGATAATGCGCAGCCGCATTTTGCTAATGTTGTTGCTGAATATCTTAAAAAAATCAGCGTGAGGTCTGTCCCTCACCCTCCGTATAGTCTGGATTTAGTCACATGTCACATTTTTCTATTCCCTAACATAAAGAAACGCATTCGTGGGAGGCATTATCCATCATCAGAAGCAGTGGTAAAGGCTGCGGAGGTGATTTTGAAGGATTTCTCAAAAATGATTTCCAGCATGTCTTTGAAGACTGGCTGAAACGCTGGGAAAAGTAGATCGCATTCAGGGGAGACTATTTTCAGAAGGACCATTAAAATTATGAGGATGAGTAAAGGTATGCTGTGAAAATAAAATTGTGATCATTCTTTATTGAACACCCCTCGTAAAATCCATTTTTTCGGTGATGATTTTGTGAATTTAAGTTAGCCAATTTTCCGAGTCACCTATTCAATTCGCCCAGAGCCGTGCCTGACCTTCATGACGTGAAAACTGCTGTAGTTTGTTACAAAACTTACATAGGTGTTCGCAGCTGTTCTGCCAATAATGGACCGGCAGGTTTAGCTACAAGATGTGCCTTAAAATCTCTCTAAGACTCTGAAGGGCTGGATACCATCTGCTTGAAGGGAAATGCGTGGCTTTAGCTAAGAGGAACATAGTAGAAACAGACAATGTTAATAGCGTTTTTTAAGGACCGTAAATATTGCTACAGGTGCTTGTTTGTTTAGCCCGGCAGCGGTTCACTTCCTGCTTTAGGCAATTATCTCTTTCCGATCAGATTACGGCAATACACAATGATGCTGAAAGGCGAGAAGAGGCACGAGCACAGAGCTGAGGAAGATAGCGTCCCTCATAAAGACTCAGCAGGAAGTTGCATTCTTAGTTGGTTTATTACCCAACTTCCAGTTGCAGTGTGTGGCAGGATTATTTAAGTGCTTCATTTAATGTGCGAGGTAAGTTCTTCTGTCATTGTAACATAACAATGGAAAAAAGTAATCCTTAGGAGTTATATTCACATTTTATCCAGTATGATTTAGTACTTGATCTGCTATGTACTTCCAAAACAAAAGAAAACGTACCTCATCCAGAAATTTAATACTAAAAAGTAATTGTTCTGAGAATACCAAAATCCATGAAAAGCATTTTTAGAACATCAAGGTGTGTAGGAATAACAGAACTCAAATCCAAAAATCGGTTAATTACTCATTTTGACAAAAACAGATTTTAGCGATTTGATTAAATGGCCATTGTTTAATAAATGATAAAATGGAATTTATATTTGAATTCTATAGGAATAGCCTCTGAAGAACTCTTATTCCGACATAGCTTTGTACGCATATTAACTGCAAAACCGTAAGACAGGTAAAATCATCGGGCAGAAATGGTATAGATTTCCTCAAACACACAATTTAGGTTATATCTATTGGTTAACTATTTCTGAGATATTCTCCTTTATTGTTTTGAATTTTGAAATATTTGTGACTTTGGGAAATGGAAAATTTTTGCCTTCATCTTCTTTCTTTCTTACTTTCTTCCTTCCTTCCTTCCTTCCTACCTTCCTTCCTTCCTTCC
>CM060949.1:225774234-225776734 GCA_030765055.1 Mantis religiosa
CCTCTCTTCTTCCTCTTCTTCTTCCTCTTCTCTCTCTCCTCTTCCTTCTTCTTCTTCCTCTCTTCCTCCTCTCTCTCTTCTCCTCCTCTCTCTTCTTCCTCCTCTTCCTCTTCTTCTTCCTTCTCTCTTCTTCCTCTCATCTCTTCCTCTTCTTCCTCTCCTTCTACTCCTCTTCTTCCTCCTCTCCTTCTTCTTCCCTCTTCTCCTCTCCTTCTTCTTCCTCTTCTCTCTCTCCTTCTTCTTCTCTCTTCTTCTCTCTCATCTCTTCCTCTCTTCCTCTTCCTTCTTCCTTCATCTCTCTTCCTCTCCTTCTTCTTCTTCCTTCTCTCCTTCCTCTCCTTCTTATCCTTCTCCTTCCTCTCCTTCTTTTCCTTCCCTCCTTTCTCCCTTCTATTCCTCCTCATCTCCTTTTCCTCTTTTCCTTCTCCCTCCTTATCCTTCTTCTTCTCTCCTGCCTTTTCCTTCTTTTTTCCTTCTCCTTCATCTCCTTTTCCTCTCCTTCTTCTCCTTTTCCTTCTCCTTCATCTCCTTTTCCTTCTCCTCCTTCTTCTCCTTCTCCTTCTTCTCCTTCTTCTCCTTCTCCTTCTTCTCCTTCTCCTTCTTCTCCTTCTCCTTCTTCTCCTTCTCCTTCTTCTTCTTCTCCTTCTCCTTCTTCTCCTTCTCCTTCTTCTTCTTCTCCTTCTTCTTCTTCTCCTTCTCCTTCTTCTCCTTCTCCTTCTTCTTCTTCTCCTTCTTCTTCTCCTTCTCCTTCTTCTTCTTCTCCTTCTCCTCCTTCTTCTCCTTCTCCTCCTTCTTCTCCTTCTCCTCCTTCTTTTCCTCCTCCTTCTTCTCCTCCTCCTTCTTCTCCTCTTCCTTCTTCTCCTCCTCCTTCTTCTCCTCCTCCTTCTTCTCCTCCTCCTTCTTCTCCTCCTCCTTCTTCTTCTCCTCCTCCTTCTTCTTCTCCTCCTTCTTCTTCTCCTCCTTCTTCTTCTCCTCCTTCTTCTCCTTCTTCTCCTCCTTCTTCTCCTTCTCCTTCTTCTCATCCTCCTTCTTCTCCTCCTCCTCCTTCTCCTCCTCCTCCTTCTTCTCCTCCTCCTCCTTCTCCTCCTCCTCCTTCTTCTCCTCCTCCTTCTTCTCCTCCTCCTTCTTCTCCTCCTTCTTCTTCTCCTCCTTCTCCTTCTCCTTCTTCTTCTCCTCCTTCTCCTTCTTCTTCTCCTCCTTCTCCTTCTTCTTCTTCTCCTTCTTCTCCTTCTTCTTCTCCTTCTTCTCCTTCTTCTCCTCCTCCTTCTCCTTCTTCTCCTTCTTCTCCTCCTCCTTCTCCTTCTTCTTCTTCTCCTTCTTCTTCTTCTACTTCTTCTTCTTCTACTTCTTCTTCTACTTCCTCTTCTTCTTCTTCTTCCTCTTTCCTCTTTCCTCTTTCCTCTTTCCTCTTTCCTCTTCTTCTTCTTGCTTCCTCCTCTTCCTCTTCTTCACTTCATGGCATAGGCAATCAAGTGCTTGTTCCGCCTTCGAAGTTCTCCAGCCATCGTTTCCTGGGTCTGCCCACCGATCTCCTATCTTTAGGATGTTACTGTAATATTTGTTTTGTAAGTCTATTATCTGGCATTCTTTCAACATGTTCCTTCCATTTTTGTTTGAGATCTTTTAACCTATCATTCATGCTAAAAATGTCCAGCTCTTTTCTTATATTTCCATTTCTTATTAAGTCCGTCTTCGTGCATCCTTTCACACTTCTCAAGAATTTCATTTCTGAAGCCTGTATTTTACTCTGTTGCTTTTTATTTAACGTCCAAGTCTCACTTCCGTATGGCAGTATAGGCACAGCCATAACTTTGTAGAACTTTAATTTCGTTTCTTTACGTATTTTGTTTCTAAATGTTCTATTTATTGTTCCACACACTCTTTGATATTTGCATATTTTATTGTTGACATCATATTCCTTGTCATAACTAACATCAGTTCCCAAGTAGTTAAAATGGCTTACCTGTTCAACGAAAGGATTATTTATAACTATTTTTGTTCTAATTGGCTCTTTTCCAATGAATGCCATTACCTTTGGTTTTATAAAATAACCTTTCATATTATATTACTTACAAAGTTCACTAAGTTTAAAAATAGATTTTTGCAGGGCAGACTCGCTATTTTGTATAATAACTAAGTCGTCTAAAATATTTAAAAAGGTTTTATTTGAAATTTTAGAACCTACATTCACTAGCTGCTTCCATTTGCACACTAGGTCGTCAATATAAATACTAAAAAGTGTAGGTGATAAAGTACACCCTTGTCTGACACTCTGATTAGTAAGAATTTTTTTTAGAAATTTTACCATTGTTCCTCATATTTATTTTTGCTTGGAAGTAGAAGCATTGTATCATTTTTACTAATTGTTGTGGGTATCCTCGTTCTTCCAATATTTGCCACATTTTGCATCGGTTTACCCTATCGAAGGCTTTTACAAAGTCAATAAACGCCATATGCGTTTCTTTATTAAACTCCCTATGTTTTTCAATTAGTCAGAACT
>CM060949.1:225781734-225931734 GCA_030765055.1 Mantis religiosa
AAATTAAGATTTTCCCGAAACTGATCCATGTGGAAGGTAGAGAGTAATGTATCTAACATAACCATGAAAACCCCATATTTTTAGGTCAAATAGTTTCTCTAATACAAATAAATAAACCACTATTACCTGTATTATAACAATAAATCGCGACGTAAGCACTGTATGAATATCATTATTGGTTGTCATGTGTGCGTGTACGTATATTTGTCATTACTCAGAACTGAAACGTAAATGTTTGACATGACGTGACAAAGAATTACTTTCAATAATCTAATTCATGTGAGAGGAAACAATAAATTTCCTGCTGCTCTGGCAGAACGTGTCTGGTCACATTATATCTTTGTTTATGAATGGTTCGTAATCTCTATTTACTCTAGAGTGTTCAAGGTGGTTGGTGTGCATGTATGTACATATACTTTTAATTACTATGAACTGAAATTTAAACTACTGACATGACGGATAAAAGAATTACTGTGAATAAGTCTAGGAAAGAAATAGCACGTAACGAGATTTTGGAACCTATAATGATAAATTTGCAAGACTCAGACGATGAAGACAATGACAATGACAATGACAATGACGAATTGTCTCTTAACGGAAGTGACTTTGACAGTGATATGGATGAACCACTGGCAGTTCCTTTGGATTAGAAAAACAGGTAATTCATAAACTATAATTATAGTTACAGTATTTTAAAATATACATAATTTGCGAAAATGCTATTTCCAATTTTGATTTTACAAGTGCATCATTGTAAAAGTTTGTAAAATATAATTTGCTTATCCTTACGTCTGCGCAAAACAGACCTGCATGTTGTATGGGTGTGCGAGAGAGAGGGAAATATAGAAGGACTGGGGTAACAAGCTGGCAACGCTGAGTGTGATACGGCATCTGATTAGCTGGACTACAGAACTCTGAGCTTTCCATTTGAAATACATAAGAATTTCCTTTAATAAGAAGAGAGTGGGTTTTAACTTCAAATGTTGAAGAGTTCCGGGAGTGTACTCATTTCCTGTGGGTGTGGGACACCGTATATAGGACAAACCGGAAGGTAATCACTACCAGAATAAACTAACATGAACGGAGCATTCGTTTAATGCAACCTGAGAAGTTAGGCTGACAGACCATAGAGCTAACTTTCAGGAGACGACCATCTTGGCAAAATGCAATAGTTACTGGGAGCGGAGAGTTAAGGAGGCTTTCGCCGTTACCTCCGAGAGGAGTACGCTTAATCGTGATCCTGGATATCAGTTCAGCTCCTCTTGGATAAATAAATAAAAATAAGTAACCCGTGGCACGACAGCCCTTAGAAGGTCAAGACCTACCAACACGACTGCCGGCCTCACGCCCACTTACACACGGCAGGGGTGGACGATCATCCAACCGATACGGGGAAGATATGTGGTCAGCATCTTGGCATCCCCCAGTCGGAATGTTGGTTTCCGTGACCAGGGCCACTTATCTATCGTAAGCTCCTCACTTTCCTCACGATGCTGAGTGGTCCTATACCCGGGACTTAAAATCCGCACCCCACGGGTGGAATGGAACCCGGGCCGCTTTCCGTGGCCAGTGAGCAAGGCATGCTGCCTTAGCCCGCTACGCCACGGCGCATGACCTTCTCTTGGATACCGGCCTTAAAATGGAAATCCGTCGACTTAAGAAGCACAGATGTATACAGTTTGATAATCAAGTTAAGTAGTTACGTTTCTTTGACCAAATTAATGTTGTATACTCATGCGATTTCCTGAACAGACATTTAATTTACTGAAAACAGTCTTTTGTTCAGTAATGTGAGTTTTTATAGTGTTTTGTCTTGGTTTATATTTGTTATATTCAGTGTTTCATTTGTGGTTATAACATTTTATAAATATCCTGATGACGGGAGAGATGTACACTCCCGTAACGTCGATTTCTAATCGTCTTTTCGCCTGGCTTGCTTCCCGAAAACAACTTGAGTGTATTCGTCGCCAGGAAAGCTTCAGGTCTTATTTTAAGCCCTTACTCTAATAAGTACTTCTTGTTGAGATAAACATTTGCTGAAAGTACATTGTTGCAAATTTTGTTGTAGCTGTAAAGGGAATACAGGAACACAGTAGGCTCTAAGCGATAGTCAAATTTTCTAACATCTCGTCGTTATGTAGGCTTTGAAATTCGACTCTCGTTGCTTGTCCGGGACATAAAGAGAAAAGAATAATGACGTCCCATTTCAGTAAAGTATAACTATTGGCAAATCCGTGCATGTAACAAGTTCACTCCGCAAAAACAGTATCAGATGTGGAGCAGTCACGTGATTCTCTCTATTCTTGTACTGTTCCTACAAACGCTTGTCATTTATCTATTACATGTTTATGAGGCAATTTCTTTGTAGTTGCAAAGAAATATAGGAATAGACGTTAAGCGACAGTCAAGTGTTTAAATGTTCCTACAAACGCTTGTCATTTATCTATTTCATGTTTATGAGCCAAATTTTTTGGTAGTTACAAAGAAATATAGGAATAGAGTAGACGTTAAACTATAGTCAAATGTTTAAATGCTATTTAATGAATACGAAATTTGCAATTTCTTAGTATTAATGAGAGGTAAAACAAAACCTTTCAGTTTGATGAAGCTGTAAGATGTAAACATTGGAAAATTCAGACAGTTAACAAGGAATATTCCGAAAATAGTTCATTTCACAAAACGTGTATTTGATACAGATTTTGTTTTAACTAGATCTTAAGTTTTGTGTTGTAAAATGGTTGCATATTTCTCCCTTTTTACTGGTTTGGTCAAAATTAATCCGGATTGAAGAGGACATTCACATAAAATTCAGAAAAAGAAATAATTTGTTTTGAAAATTGTATTATAATCAAAATCGTTAAAGCCATTCTAGTATAAATAAGACATTTCGAAAATTACATGTGAAGGTGAAAATCATGAGTCTGGGGGAGAATCTAGAAAGGTACTGGGCTTAATAGAAGATTTACCGTGTATTTCGTTTTGAGTTTTGTGTTCACAAACACACAAATGCGCACATTTACTTTTTATAAAAACGCTTCTTTAAACAAAAGTTAAAGGGCCCAAAATATTAATTTCCACTGCATATCTAGACATCAAGTTCTTGATTACAGTCCAGTACTTCCGCTATTACTATGGGTAGCATAAATTATTAAAAAGAGCCGTGGTTCTGTTCTGTCCCTTATCTTACTCCTCTGATTGTTATTAATTTAAAAACCTAAAAAATTCTGACTATCTACCAACAGTAGAAGATATATCACAAGTAGCACAAACACACCTGACAAATTTTGGAGTGTCTTGAAGAGTGATGAGGTGATTATTAGAAACTTTACTCCAAATTTTGTCCTCACGACAGCATTTAAGATTTCGTTTGCGTGCATTTGAAAGTTGAACAGGGAACCAATGCAGAAATGATTCAGTTATTGCAAAGATGTTAAAATGAGCCCAGCTTCCGTAGAGTTTAGAGTTACCTGACTTCATCTTTCAGGATAAGGGAATACCCCGGAAAGAACCTTATTCAGAAAACTCATCCTGACCGTGCAACTTTGGGTGAATATAATACGAGGGCTATCCAAAAAGTAGATTACGTTTTGGAATAAAAAGTAAACAAAGTATAGGAAACAAATTTTATTATATACAGATGAAAGCCACACTCAAATACTACTTTTCGACATAGCCACCATTCAAATTAAGGCATTTATCGTAGCGATGTACGAGCTTGGAAATTCCTTCGTCGAAAAATTCGGCCGCCTGCGCCTTCAACCACTTCGTTACCTCTTCTTGCAGCTGTGCGTCGTCATCAAAACGCTGCATAGCCAGCCACCTCTTCATTGCTGGGAATAGGTGGAAGTCGCTCGGTGCCAGGTCGGGACTGCACGGCGGATGAGGAAACAACTCCCACTTAAAAGATTCAAGAACTTCACGAGTGACATTTGCCGTGTGGGGCCGGGCGTTGTCGTGAATCAACAAGATCTTAGAGCTCAACATTCCTCTGCGCTTGTTTTGAATGGCTCTTCTGAGTTTTTGGAGAGTTTGGCAATACCTTTGAGAGTTTATTGTAGTGCCTCTTTCCAGGAAGTCCACCAAAATCACACCTTTTCTGTCCCAAAAAACAGTCGCCATCATCTTCCTTGCCGACATTGTTTGCATGCATTTCTTGGGTTTTTGGGGAGAACTTGTGTGCCCCCACTGAATTGATTGCAATTTCGTTTCACAGTACACGTGTTTCACCCATGTTTCGTCACCAGTAACGATGCGATCGAGTAAAGAGTCACCATCCTTATGGTAAACGTCCAAAAAGTTCAACGCTGCAGCTATTCGCTGATTTTTGTGGTCCTCTGTCAAGATTTTTGGAATCCATCTTGCACAAATCTTGTGGTAACCAAGCTTTTCGCTGATGATTTCGTGCAACAAACTTCGCGAAATTTGTGGAAAACTCAAAGAAAGTTCCGTTATTGTGAACCTTCGATTTTCACGGACTTTAGCATCGACTTTTTCGACAAGTTCGGCAGTCACTATGCTGGGTCTCCCACTTCGATCTTCGTCGTGAACATTGGTTCAGCCATTTTTAAATCTGATGACCCACTGACGCACTCCACCTTCAGTGATAATGTTGTCCCCATACACTTCACAAAGCTGCCGATAGATTTCTATCGGTTTACAGTTCTTTGCAGTCAGAAACCTTATTACTGCACGCACCTCGCAGCTCGCGGGATTTTCAATTAACGCAGACATTTCAAACCGTCACAGTATCTGAACGGAGCACAGCACGAACCTCTCACTAGCACGGCTAGATGCCGACTGAGCTGCGCAACGCTCTGACCCCAAGATGGCCGCGCTAGCCCCGCCCCTAGCGGAAACAGACGAAAACGTAATCTACTTTCTGGATAGCCCTCGTACACAATTGGGAGATTACATTACACTATTTACATATCAGAGAAAATGTTGGAAGTGTCTCTACCAGCATCTATACATGATACGACTGTAGACACTGAAGTTTATATGGGTGTCTTCAAGACATTTGTGGAGCAGCTGTTCTTTTTTTTTGTAATTTACGTCCTCCAACGTTATGCCATATCGGACATTGAATGAAATGGGTGAAATTATGCTCAGATGAGGCCGCGGTCTATGGAGCTTACAGTTACCCAGCATTCGTTTTTCAGGATAAGGGAAACCCCCAGAAAAACCTTATCCAGGTAACTCACCCTGATCGAAATTCGAACTCAGGACCTCTTGAACGTGAGACAGACACGCTACCATCTACGTTACCGAGGCTGGCGTGAAGCAGCTGGATGATATCGAATTGAGAGAAAGTTATTTCCAATAATATGGAGCAACGTGTCATATATCTAATGACACCATGGAATTTGTAAGCTGTTTCTTTGATAAGTGAATTGTCTCAAAAGGTCTGTGGCCCCCAGATCCCCTGACCTAACCTCAGCGGATTTTTACTGTGGGAGTATCTAAAAATTGACTGTACAAGAATACAACATGGACCATTAATGTTCTCAAGGAATCCATTTGAACCGAAATAAGTAACATTGTCGAGGATACTCTCCGTAAAACTTCAGAGAATATGGTGAGACTAGTACAAACCTGTATAGATGCTGGTGGAGGACACTTCCAACATTTTCTCAGAGATGTAGATAGTGCAACGTAATCTCCCAATTGTGTATTATATTCTCTCAAATTTGTACGTGTGTCGTACTATTCGTTCAAAAGTTATGACCTATTGAAATTGTCCAGATTTATATGGATCATACTATATCTATCAAGTATGTGATGGATATGTTTTCTTTTTCAAAATAATAATAATAGGTTTTGAAGTTATATTCGTATGCGTTGACCATAGCCAGGGTCGTAGGTAACCGCATTAAGCATTCCAAGGTGCAGATGTAACTGACCTTATCTATGGAGGCCTGTACAGTTACCGTTACCTGTTTAATTTCGTATGCAACAGTCAACAATAAATCTTAGAGAGTACTTGTGGCTTAGCACTTGCTGTAATCGCCCAATAAGGATCAGTGCACGCGTTTCCTGGAAGTTAATTAATTGAATCAATAAAATCGGCTCTTCCTTATGACGTAATAATGGGTGGTGGCGTGTGGCCGGAAGGACGGCACATGTTTACCCAATGATTTACAGTCAATTATATGCAGCAGTCCCTTATCTCCCCTAACAACCAAAACTCTTCATGTTTGACTACAGTGAGCTTTAGCCACCGTTTACCCCTCTATTTTCTCCCTTCTGGTTGCCCCCCATCTCATCCCCTTGTTGCCATTTAAGTACAGCTCCGCTCTGAAAAAAATGTCATCCCTGTTTCGAGGGATCTCCCTCAAGCTTTAAACCGCGATATTCAATTCTAGTCTGTCACGTGATTTATCCTTCAGCTTCCTATAGACTGGAGTAGTAGCACGTTCGTTTGTTTTCATAACATGTGTACAGCAAAACAACGGAAAACATTCCAAAAAGTGCTTCCGTTACTTTCAATAACTATGAAATATATACAAATGTAACAATTTGTCACTTAAAAGTTCACTTATCTTATAAGAAATGATGTTACTTTTGTTATAAACTGTCTGGGATCGCGATTTCATGTAAAACTTTTACACATCCTCAGCCTAATGTTCCTAGAGAAAAAATTTTAATTTATTTAAAAATTGGTTGAATTCAATAAATATACATGAGGACTTAATAGTCGATTTTGTTAAACTTACTGAATTTTTAGAAATTAATTGTTCTTTCACACTGGCCGTGTGTAGGCTAAATTGTGGAAACGTAGAGTCAGACTGAAAAATAAATGCCATAGCCGGGATTTGAACCACGGATCTGTGTTTCCACAATTTAGCCTACACACGGCCAGTGTGAAAGAACAATTAAATTTTATTAAGTGACCTAATAGTGGTCCGAACTATAAAGCCCGGGTCTTGAAGTACTTACGACATAGTAAGTCGTCATTAAGGTAGTTGTCTCATGTGCTTATGAGAACTCCTGGTGGTTGACCGGGAAAATACGAGTCAGTTGGAGAATTAAATGTCATATCGGCACGTTGGTCATAGTAGCTCAATGGTAGTGCGGCTGGACGGAAACCAGAAGATTCTTGGTTCAAATCCCGGCTATGGCGTTGAATTTTTCAGTCTGACTCTACGTTTCCACATTACTGAATTTTGTTTAAACCAAAAAAATTTTCACTCTTAATGGTGAATCTTTTCAACATACTTTTGGCTTAGTAATGGGTAATCTTCTCTCACCTATTCTTTTTTTTTTCTTTTTGCTGATCTTTTTATGAGATTTTTTAGAAATACAAGTCACTAAAGCATTCTCTTGAATTTTTAAAGTTTGATATAGATATATTGATGATACTTGTATTTTTGCTATTGTTCCTGATATACTCATAAACGATGCCTTGAAATTACTAAATTTGCAAGTAAAAGCTATAAACTTTACATTAGAGACTGGAATTAATGGATTTCTTCATTTCCTATATCTAAAGATAAAATAAGAAATTATAATACTTTAAACTAAATTTTGTTTAAATCAATTTTTTTTTTCACTTTTAATGGTGAATTTTTTCAACGAACTTCTGACTTAGCAATGGGTAATCCTCTTTCACCTTCCCTTGCTGATCTTTTTATGAGTATTTTTGGAAATGCAAGTCAATAAAGCATTCCCCTTTAATTTTTAAAGTTTGCTATAGATATGTTGATGATATTTTTGTGCAACTTTTCTTGATAAACTCGTAAACGATGCTTTAAAATTACTAAATTTGCAAGATAAAGCTATATAATTTACATTAGAGACCGAAATTAATGGGCTTCTTCCTTTTCTAGATCTAAAGATAATAAGAAATAGTAATAAATTAAACTTTAGTATCTATAGAAAGTGTACTCATATTGATAATTACACAAAAAGTAAATTTGTAACCCTTTTTCACATAAATCTGCTGTTTTCAATACTTTGATTTATAGATTAATAAATATACCAATCAATAAAGAAGAATTTAATAAAGAATATCAGCATATTATTAATACTGCTTTAATTAATGGTTTTAATAAAGACTCTATAAATACAAAATTGCTAAATTCAAATATCCAAAAGGTGTTAATGATATTTCTACCGTTAGAAAAATAAAAGGCGATTATGGTTTTAAAAATTTGCTTACCATCCTTGGGTTAGTAAACATTTTCTAAAATTTTTAAAGAGTTTGGTAAAACTTTAGTCCTCAAAATATAGTATTAAAATTAATTGCATTTTTCTAAAAACATAAAATTCCTAATAATAAAAAATCTGGTATTTATCAATTTAATTGTTTTGATTGTGATAAAGTTTATATTGAAAGGACAAAGCGTAATTTAGAAACCGGAACGAAAGAACATTTTCGTAACATTAAGTATAATCAAACTGATAAATCGGCGGCAGCAGACATTTTTGGTCATTTAACCATGAAATAAATCCTGAAGTTAAATTATTAAAACAATTAAATGGTCTGATATATTTAATGGTTTGGGAAAAGATATTTATTTAAAAAAAATAAACATCGCGTAATGAATTTTGGAATACCGACAGTCGATTCTGTTTTTAAATTTGTTTTATTTTCATATTTTGGTAGTACTAACAAGAACATATTAGCATCTAGCGTTCGTAACGATGGCGACAACTTTGTTTCCGGCTGAAGATGTGTATAAGCTTATATGAAATCGCGATCCTGGACAATTTATAAGAATTATCATCATTTCTTATAAGATAAGTGAATTTGTAAGTTACAAATTATTATATTTCTATATATTTGTTTGCTTCACTCTTAATAGCTTCATATTTTACGTATTTAACTAAGAAATAGCTTGCAAAAATTGAACAATCCTTAGAAATAATTGATGTCATTTTATACTACTCTACAAATTTTAAAGTTTCCTATTGACCAAAGTTTACTCTTCTATTTTTCTTGACTAGATAATTCTTTGTTACACATTCATTGTGCTGTACAGTGATAGAGTTGAGTAAATCCATAGTCTTAGTATTTTAATGGGTCTCTTGGTGATGCTTCTGCACACTACAAAAATCACTTAAAAATAATTAGAAAATTCGAACTAACAACTTGAAAGGTCAGATAATTTTGAGAACTTGAAAATTAACGAGCAACTTTTTCAGGTAATGGATGGTTTGGCTGGAGGTGTTTCGTTATGAAGCATTGTTAGACGATATGAATTTAAATCATTTTGTTTTTGGCAGAAATGCGCACGAGTTTTACTAAAACTTATTGGTTTTTAGATTTAGAAAATGTCAAAACACTTGTTTTCGGCGAAATCTCTCTATAACGCATTTTCGTGTTGAATATACTACTTCCTTTACGTATGGAGGTAGAAAGTATATGTAAAAATAGGAAATAAATAAATGCACTCAGAAAATGAGACTTTCAAATTTTTGTTTACTTTAATAATATAGAAATGTAACATTCTGCACGAAGTCTAAATTTTATTTGACAAATGAATGTGCTTTTATGAAGCATGTTTTATGTTATTTTCTCCGGTTCTTCATATCTTCTTTTTTACCAGAGCTTCTTTTAGATAATTCTAGGGGTGCAGATTGAGGTAGAGGATGTTGCAGCTACAAAATTTATTAACAATTGTATCCCTCCTGAGTACTTGGATAGTGTTTTGTTGAACCATTTGCTATTGTTGGAGGTCTTGCATTAATATTTATTCTTGTTTAACAAATAAGTACCAAAGATGTTGTTATAAGATGACTTTAACAAGAGCTTTACAAAACAAAAGAAGGAAAGAAACAGAAATAAAGTTTTATAAGATCATGCCAGTTCCTGTGCTCATATCTAGCAGTGGATCGTGGATAATGAAAGGAAGGACCAAGTAAAACTTTCAGACAGCAGTAATGAGATTTTTAGGAAGAATTAACGGATGTACTAAACTGGAATTAATAAGAAAAGAACTAAATATTTACAAAATACGACAAAATCGAAGACAATAAAAACAAATGGAAAGAGCACATAACCACAGTGAAAAAAGGATACCACCACAGATACAAACAAGTAGGGAAACTAGACATTGGACGTTCTAGAAAAATATAGGAATAGAAAGATTGCGAGGTTGGAATAGATGTAGAAGAAAGAAGCTACTATATAGGGTAGAGTTTATTTTGTAGCAGATTGTAAGAAGTTGCCTCTGAATCTGTAGCATTTTAAATTTCCTTGATGGTTTATTAGGACACTTGCTTCAGATGAGAAGCTTATGTTTATCACAGCTCCGTGGTAAAGGGAGTCAAAGTTCCGTGTTTCGAGTCCTGGCTGGGGTATTTTGCAAATCCTGTTCAATTCTACAAATGTAATTGGTTGTCAAACAATGGCATATACATTCTACTATTTATCTACAGTAAATAATCACAAAACGTGTTATATCGATATTTTACTGGAAATAAATATTTTAAAGTCCTCTAAAAAGACAAACAATTTAGAATAAGGTGTTTGAGAAATATAATAAGAACCTGAGAAGTTCAAAAAGGGATATAATTTAGAAAACTTTATATGCAAGTATACTAATGATAGATACAAGGGAACTGTCTCACCGTGGAAAGTAATCAAAACGGTCACATTGTGTTATTGCCTCTTAAAATGCTGTACTGTATTGAATGGGGCAACGGTTAAAAATTTTCACGGTTTTTACCCTTTCAACATAGCTCCTCTGTGAAGAGCGTATCATTCTAGCCCCATAGTATTTGCAGAGTATACATATCTGTGTGACTCTGATATTTATTCAAATTTATATTGCTATATAAGCACTACTTGTATACATGGTAAATAAGTCGAACAGATTGAAGGCCTTTGTAGAACAGACATCTGGATTGGACATCTGCGTTGACAACGTGATAGAAAGAAACCTTTGAAATCGTAAAGTAGTTAAATTTAATAATAATTAATTAAATATTTATGTAAAAGGACATATTTTGAAGACCCATCGAATGGAAATGTTTAGTATTGTTAATAACATTAATATTAAGAATTATTTACAATTTCACACTAAACTTTCTAACGAAAAGTTTTTATATTCAGAAAATATGAGTAAACGAAGCTAAATAACAGACATATTGGAAAAGAGAGAGCAACTGTGTGACCTGTGGCTCACATTTATCCACTTGATGTAGAGTTTCCTGGAAATCCCCTTCCCCATTCTCCTGCTGCAACAAAAGTGTAGCTGAGAGGCCAACACTGCCACTTTCTGTAGCTTTAAATTGCAAAGGCTTCCAGCAAAATGTGTCTTTTTAGAGAGTGTGGCATTCGTTATGACGTTCATATACAAATTACCGTGAAGTGACATCCTCAGTGGCTGTGTACTTCATTGTTATTTAAGCCTTTGCATGCAGTAAAAGCAGGTACTCCATGTGTAAGCTTTGACTTTGAGAAGTAAATAAAAAAACAGAGGTGACGAGCATGGGTTTCAGACAGCACTAATGTATGCCACATTACATTTCCCACTCTCTTTGTGTGACTTTCAGAAGGCAATTTACTTTTACTCATATAAAAGCATTTTTATATTAAGATATATTCAGAAGATATGTGTTTCTGACTTTACGTTCACACTATGAATATAGACATTGTGTTTCTGTATGTAGCTAATCGTAATGGACATCACACTATAAAATACTAAAAGATTAAAAACGATTTAAAAAATTCTTAACACAAACAGATTGCTGTTGTCAAAGAACCTGCTTATGAAGAAAGCTATGATGACTTTCAGTTGAAAGAGCCATGGAGTAAAAGATCAGTTGTTACTCCATAGAATATCAAAGTAAGATATGGCAACCTTTTATTGTGAGGCACACATAGATAGTCACGATGTATCACTTCAGCAAGCAAAAGACAGATTTCACTTGTTTCTTTGTTTCTTATATTGTAATTCATTAAAAGTACAGATAATTAAGTGATGGAATTATCTAAAAATTTGTTCCAATTTTATAGATGTATGCACTAAAGCTTTTGGATACTAAAACCGTCTAAAAACCTGATGTAAGAAAGTATTGCCTTATTTATTCTGTATTTATTTTAATGAAAGTCATAGTTGCAGCGGTTTACTTCTTGGATGAATGTGGTGATGATGGAATTCTTACATTTAATGAAGTTCTTCCAGAATTATTGTTGACCGCGGCTGCACTCAGGGTCGTAGTCTCGGAACGGAGAAGTAATATAATCTTTTGGGATTTGAAATAATTACTATTCATTCGATTTATTTCATTTGCAAACTGATGTTTTAATCATAACAAAATATTTTGAATTATTGTGGACACTTTACAAAATAATTCTTCTTTCAGTCGATATAATTCAGTTTTCAATTAAAATTACTGAATCATCTTTCTCCTATACTTTACAAATAATCGTAAAGTTGTCTGTTCTTAAAGAATGCCTGATACATTAGCTATTTAATATACTCGTGGACACACGCAATCCATGAATGTTAAATGCATTCATAAAAAATCTGCATGATTTCGGACAGACACTTACACACGTCCGTATTCAGTAATGGTTATATGCAGAAGAATTTTACATTACAGTGCCGCTCATTTGTTTAACATAACAAGAATGTAGTCTTTGCTAGTCATTTGTTTGAAAGAAAGTTAATGCAAGCGATACTATTTTATAAGAGCTCCTTATGTAGCCTGTCAGGTAACATTTTTTACTCTATGGATGTCTTGAATGTTGCCTCCAAAACATCACACCAAAACACAAGCTAGCAGATACCATCAGAACAACATAAAATATCCGCTACATAGTAAAGATGCTAAATTTGTACGACGGCTGATCAACAAAGACTGACACTGTTTTGTTTTCACAGATGTTTATCACTGCAATTCAATGTTTACATGGTATTTTTCAAAGTAGTTCCCTCCTACTTCAATGGACTTTTTATAGCGTCTCTGTCAGTCCTTGAACACGTGCTGCAGACCATTCTTTGTCAGATCCTTGAGTATGGCCTCACTTTTCTTGAGCACTGCTACAGAGTTCTCAAATCGAATACCACTAAGCTTTGCGGAAGAAACTTTGAAAAACTTATGAGAAGCTGAAGCAAGCGTACAATGAAGATGCACTACCTCATGCAACAGTGTTTAGGTGGTTCAAGGACTTCAAAGAAGGCCGAATTCTCAGTGTTAAGCAAGGTGGGCGTGGTGTTTCGGCTTCTGCTGTGACTGAAGTCAACATCAACAAAGCTGCGGTGATTGTCCGAGAGGATCGGCATATAACATCACGTAACCTCAGTGAAGTGTTGAGAATTTCACATGACAGTGTGTTTACAATTATGCATGACCATCTCCATATGACCCGATTTTCTGCTCGTTGGGTGCCACGTCTGTTGACTCCCGATCAAAAGGCTGTGCGAATACAGACAAGCCGTGAGGTGCTGCGTCTCTTTGCTGATGGAGGGAATGCATCTTTTAAATCGATTATCATAGCTGCATCATTATGATCCTGAAGGAAAACAATCCGTCTTTGTCAGTGAGAGAAGTCGAACAGCTGTGCTCTGAACTTACAGGTGTGAGTGTTGCGTAGGAACATTGCGACGTGAAATTGGGACAACAGGAAAACTTATCACTCCAGGGGGGATGTTGTGTGGCGAAGACGTTATTTAAGGAGAATCAGACTGTACCGAGATACAAGTCGCAAAATATACCTTGACGAGATTTGGGTGAATGAAGAACACACGACAAGTATGGCGTGACACGACTTTTAAGACTGAAAGACAAGTATTTTTGCAAGGTGTGTGTCCTGACTTAAAAAATCCCAGTGGAAAAGGCCGAAGGCCTTTCGTTATAAACTTGTTTCAGTTTCATTGCTCATTCATTCAGTTTCAACTTGCTCAGTTTCATTATAAACTTGTCTTTTTGCATGCCTTTATATGCTTATTTGTATGATTTTATCTATCTTCCTGACAATTATTATGACGTTTACTGCAGGTTTAAATGTGACGGGAGGCACCGCCTATGGCCTATGGTGCGAAAGCACTAGCCAATTAGAGTGAGGGGGAAGGTAGTTGCACGCGGAGTGATACATGTCAGCGGGGCAAGGTTATATGAAACAGAGATTAATTTATGTCAGTTAAAATTCATCAGCCATGATATAATTGCTAATATTACCTTAATTACTAATAATTATTCATTTTAGCACCCGCTGAAAGATTTGTTTCATACGTCTTTCTATGTGGTAAACATATTTTAGGGATTTTATTGGAATGAAAGCTTAGTTTTTCCCAAGTAAATCCCTTGAAATGTGTGTTACCACTTGCGTGCATCATAAGCATTACGGGAAGACAAATGGCGATCGCAAGGCTATGAATTTTAACTCTCCTGAGCTCTCGATGTATTGCTTTTGAAATAGTAGTGCTTCCTTAGTATTGTATCGGGTAGTTCTGCTTATATTCATTGTTGTTAAGCCTGCAGAAGTAATAACCCGAAAATGTACAAAGTTGGTCGCATTGTTAGGTTTTAATTCTCACAGACAGTCCTACATATATCATAATTATTGTCATAGAAGTGCAAAAATTTGTGATAAAAATAAATTATTCTCAACTGGAAGAGAAAATTTATTATTTTACTCAATGATATAATATAGCTCTACTTTTTATATTAATATTTACAATACCTGAAAGCTTACAAATTCGTCCTAGTGAGAGGTCTTTATTCACAGGATAATCCTTATGATTTTTCTAATATTATTGTGGTTTAAATTGAAAATATATATTACAAAAAACGTTATATACATTTTCGTACAAAGTTTTCTTTTGAAAGAAACAGTCTAGGTCGCTTTTGACATTTTTGATGCATCAAAACGTTAAGATTGATCTCGCAGAGTCATAAATCTTCAGTAAATAGTTTCTGAAGTATTTCTTCTATATGACATTTGTATAGTTGGCAAAATCTTTCAGCTGCTACATCTATTGTGGAAACCATTTCAGAGATATGCATTTTATTTTTTCTAAGGTTTTTTTTTTTTTTTTTTTTTTTTTTTAAATGGTTAGCAACTTCTCTCAAATGAAAGTCATTGTCGTACTTCCTTATACGAAGGGAACACAATTTCAAACTCCTTCTTGTCTTTGTGTGTGTGTGTGTGTGTGTGTGTGTGTGTGTGTGTGTGTGTGTGTGTGAGTGTGTGTGTGTCTGTCTGTCTGTCTGTCTGTCTGTCTGTCTGTCTGTCTGTGCGCGCGTGCGTGTGTGTCAACAGCATAATTCATAAATGGAAAGTCATTTAGGTCCAAACGTGATATTTATGTTCAGTATCTGCCAAGGAGTCCTGCATCGTGGCGTAGCAGGCTAAGGCATGCCTTGGTCCCTGGTCACGGAACGTGCCCCGGGTTCGATCCCACCCATGTGGTGGGGATTTTAGCTCCCGGGTATAGGAGGAAAGTGAGGAGCTAGGTAAGTTGCCCTGGTCACGGAAACCAACATTCTGGCTGGGGGATGCCGAGATGCTGACTACATCTCCTCCCCGTATCGGTTGGATGATCGTCCACCTCTGCCGTGCGTAAGTGGGCGTGAGGCCGGCAGTCGGGTTGGTAGGCCTTGGCCCGCTAAGGGCTGCCGCGCCATGGGTTCTTATTATATCTGCCAAGGATGTGAGAGGAAGTTACTAAAAAGCATTACCCCCTTTTGCTTGTATGGAAACATTTTCGTGCAAAGTTCTCCTTTGAGAGCAACAATCTACGTCATTCTTGACGTTTTGGATATTTTCAAAGGTGAAAATTGATCTTGCATTAGTCATAAAATGCTTTCTGAAGTCCTCTTTGTTTATATGACATACGAGGGCTGTTCAATAAAGATTGATCACAATTCTTTTTTGACAACGTATCTTTACTCATCCTCATAATTTTGATGGTGCTTCTCAAATTAGTCTCCCCTGAATGCGATGCACTTGTCCAAGGTTTCTGCCAGTCTTCAAAGACATGCTGGAAACCATTTTTTGAAAAATCCTTCAAAATCGCTTCCGCAGCCTTCACCACTGCTTCTGATGATATATAATGCCTCCCACGAAGGCGTTTCAAGTTAGGGAATAGAAAAAAGCCACATGGGGCTAAATACGGACTAAAGGGAGGGTGAGGGATGCAATTCACGTTGATTTTTGTAAGACATTCACCAACAACATTGGCAATATGCGGCCGTGCATTATTGTGGTGCAGCAACCAGCCTGCTTCACGGCAATGTGGTCTTTTGCGCCTGATATGGACTTGTAATGTTTTCAGGATATCCCTGTAGTATTGTCCAGTTACTGATGTGTGTGCAGGTACAACATGCTGATAAACCATTCCATGAATATCAAATAATGAGATGACCATAACTTTCCCAGCAGAAGCAACCACTTTTGCTATTTTGGGGGTTGTGATGAAGGAGATTTCCACACTGAGCTTTGCTGTTTGCTCTCAGGATCAAAATGATGTAGCCAAGTTTCATCAGCAGTGATTACGTTTGAAAGAAAGTTCGGATCTTCTTCTAACATCAACTTTAACTGCATGTTGCCTCCATTACAGCGATATGCGATCTGAACATGTCTGAACTTGCCTGGTACTCACAGGCGTTAAACTGGAATACCAGCAATGAAACTACTACGACGTATTTGTTTCACATTAAGCTAACAGAATATAATAAGATTGATATTTTGTGCGAAAAATTATGACCGTAAAAAAATATTATGATCATTCTTTATTGAACAGCCGAAGTATAACGAAATCCTTCTAGAAAGGCTTGCCTGTTTATCATGCAGTATATAGAAAAATAAGCTTTTCCAAGTAGAGTTTTGTACAGGAACCAATATAAATGTAAAACATAATAATTTTCCCTTACTTTTAATGACTCCTAACTACTAAATAAATAAAGACGAATGTTATCTAACATTTAAACTTGATGAATTTCACAACACTTAAGGTAAGAAATATTTTATCTTTTATTTTTATCCCCGCTTTATATAAAATTTAAGACTTTCATTCAAAAAATTCTTTTTCAAATTTTCGCCCTCGAAAAATATCGGCGGAGATGAATGAAATGGGTGAAATGGTACTCAAATGAGCCCAGGGATCATACGGTCTAGAGTTACCAGAGATTAATTTTTCAGGATAAGGGAAAATTTCAGATAGTCTTATTCAGGTAACTCACCCTGACCGAGTCAGGGGACCATTTGAACGTCAGACAGACGTGCTGACATCTACAACTGAGGCGGGCAAAGTAAATATTTCCATAGGCAGATGTTTATAAACTTGAAAGATACCAGCATGCAAAGGCCTAGTGCCGTTCAATTTTCCTGATAAGTAGGGGGCAGATTTTTCCCTATTTCCTATTTGATTCCTTCGTTCAGAAACGAAGGCTTTTAAGTTATAAGCCGTTTCCTACAATTTTTAGCCTAATTTCTTAGTTTTATAGTGCCTATAAATGCCTCTTTCATACGTTTGTACCTATTCTGCTTATTAGCGCCTAAAACTGCTTTTTTAGACCATTTCTTCTACTTGTAATTTGTGACAGCTTTTGCATTTGTTTTTTTCAACGTGAAGTTTTCGGGGAAGAGAAATTTCTTACTGCGGCACATTGGATATACAAAAAGGGGTTTATTAAGGAGACATATTTGTGCAAATTGACCCAAAACTTACAAGAATACCAAATTTAGTTTTTTTGTCTTAAAATTAATAACGACGTAGTTCAATAATATAAACATTTCTTAGTAGCACTATAGAAAACGTAATGTGACTATTTAGCCCTACACCTATATCGTACTTTATCACCTACACTTTTTAGTATTTATATTGACGACCTAGTGTGCAAATGGAAGCAGCTAGTGAATGTAGGTTTTAAAATTTCAAATAAATTTTTTTAAATATTTTATTGTTTGCTGACGACTTAGTTATTATACAAAATAGCAAGTCTGCCCTGCAAAAATCTATTTTTAAGCTTAGTGAACTTTGTAAGCAATATGATAGGAAAATTTCTTTTATAAAATCAAAGGTAGTGGCATTCATTGGGAAAGAGGCAATTAGAACAAAAATAGTTATAAATAATCGTTGCGTTGAACAGGTAAACCATTTTTACTACTTGGGAACTGATGTCAGTTATGACAAGGAATATGATGTCTACAATAAAATATGCAAATTTCAAAGAGTGCATGGAACAATAAATAGAACATTTACGAGTAGAAACAAAATACGTAAAGAAACAAAATTAAAGTTCTACAAAGTTATGGCTTTACCTATACTGACATACGGAAGTGAGACTTGGACGTTAAATAGAAAGCAACAGAGTAAAATACAGGCTTCAGAAATGAAATTCTTGAGAAGTGTGAAAGGATGCACGAAGAGGGACTTAATAAGACATGAAAATATAAGAGAAGAGCTGGACATTTTTAGTATGAATGAAGGTTAAAAGATCTCAAACAAAAATGAAAGAAACATGTTGAAAGAATGCCAGATAATAGTCTTACAAAACAAATATTACAGTATCATCCTAAAGGTAGGAGATCGGTGGGCAGACCCAGGAAACGATGGCTGGAGGACTTCGAAGGCGGAACAGGCACTTGATTGCCTACGCCATGAAGTGAAGAATAAGAGGAAGAAAAAGAAGAAGAAGACCTGTATTGTAGCTGCTATTACGTAATTTTAACCTCAGATTTCTCAGATTCCATATTCTCTACATTTTCCTAACTTCAAAATATTCCACAGGATGCAGTTTTCTGTTAATCTGTATGAAATTCTAAACATGTCGGTAAGGACAACTGCATATTAAGTGTACCCATTTACATTTGTTGTGTTTTTGTTATTTGTATTGAAAAGGATTATAATGCTTACTTCTTACTGAAAACACTTAGGAAAATAAAAATTGTTTGTTAGACATGATTATTTTTTCCCTTCGTTGATATGGTGAAGATAAATATTTCACATAGGTACAGATCAGTAATAGGTTAAAATAGGTGCAAAAATTTATACCCCAAGCATTAATTTTTAAAATTACATTTCGAAAATCGCCTTAATTTAGACATAAACTGTTAATTCTTCAGAAACTATTGTAACTAGAAAGCTGAAACTTGGTATTATTCCATGCTTGATCGATCACAAAATTAAATGGTATAAATTTGAAACAAATCTAACAAAAGCTTCAGATATTTCAATTTTCATCCTTAGCCCTCCCCCGCAACCCATTTTGTTTGTTTTTGATACATTTAATTGCTTCACACCTTTCTGCACATTTTGGTTCTTACTTAGTGAAGTGGATTTATATGTATTTTAATTATACGACAGTATCTGTTATTTTAACTTGATGTGAAGCCATTTATGAAATTTGGAATAAATGTAGAACTATTTCGTCTAGGGAACCGCAAAGTAGTATATGTTTAGCGAATTTGCTCCAGCATATGTTGCGATGATTGCATAGTGCATTTATAGCATATTTTAAGAGACATTTTACCAAAATTGTGTATTTATAAGTGTTTACTTAGCAAATTTTTAGTACCTATTTAAGTGCCTATTTTGCCCGTTTTTTGTGCCTTTTTGCCTGCCTATTTCACACATTTTTAATGCTTATAAATCTGCAGTAGGATGTGCTTTTGTTGTTTATGAAATCCAAACGGAACTAACTCACTCCATGTTTAAATTGTCACCTGAATGTTCTATATTCCAGTCGGAGCTCATAGCAAATAAAGAAGCTATAAAATGGTGTACTGTTAATGCACACAGTGATTCACAGTCAGCTCTACTCGCTATTAATGATAAATACAATTTAAATTCATTAGCACATGAAATAAGAACCTTGCTTCAAAACCATCCAGGCCATATTTGCATGGGATGGCTTAAAGGACACAGTGGAATTTTAGGTAACGAGAGAGCTGATTGCTTGGCTAAGAAGGCTGCAGAACCCAATCTTCCTGTGATATACTCTTTATGTCCTATTTCTAATGTAAGGAGAATAATACATCAACATATTCTTGAAGAATGGAACCAACAATGGCTAACAACTTCAAATGGAAGTTTAACAAAAACATTATTTTTCCCTAGTGTATATGACAGAGGAAAATGTGAAGCTCTTGTACCAAATTTTGTTTTGACACAATTTTTAAGTGGAAATGGTAAATTTGGTGAATACTTATCACGCTTTCACTTAACATCCAACCCCGAGTGCATGTGTGGTGAAGAATTTCAAACTGTGGTTCATCTCCTTTTCTGTTGTCCCATTTTTTGGAGAGAAAGACAAGAATTAATATTCAAGCTAGACTCTCTAGGAACTGAATTTTCTGCTCCGCTCACATCTTTGCTAATGAAACCACAACAGTATAAGTACTTCATGATGTTTATAAAGTCAGTGTTTAAACGTCTGAAATAGTTTAAATTAATATGCATCAGATTAAAACATCATTTCTTCCTTCTAGTGTTTAAAATATTTTTGTGAAAATTGTATATTTTTATGTATCAACTCTAACGCTAATATACCACTGTGTAAAATAGGGTTCAATAAATCTGGATAATAATAAAAAATGCTTATAAATCCGCTCCTTACCGATAAATGTTGGGAACAGCTGAGACATTATGATAATAACAGAAGTACGTAATTACATCAATGACTCACTTAGACTGCGCCGTAAATCAATATTTAGCAAGGTTATGATGAGTATGCATTACGCCACGCCTAGTTTCGCAAAGGTGTTAAGTTTATTAAGTTACCGATTGTACTAGTGAGTTGACCATCAGGTGTTAGCCGTAATCCTCACGCACGGGCACGGGCACGCAGTCATTCGCTCATTAATTACACTAATTAGTGGTCCACTCCAACAGATGGCAGACCCTCTCCCCAGTTTAATTTATTAACTGTACGTCGGCTGCCATTTGCTTATCGTCCCAAGAGGAGTGCCATCGCAAAATAATATATACATAGATAGTTTGAAAATTATATTTCAGGAGTCATTTGTTTTGAAGAATAACGTCTGTTAACAAGTTTATTTTGCCAACAAAAAAATTACTTTCCAGGAGATGTTATCTGAATACGTGTTCCCCCCAGTTTAGCGTATTTTACTGTGACCAAGGTAAGCAAGCCTTAGTTAATTACAGGACAACCAGAAATGGGATTCTCTCATCTGCCCACGAGAATGTACTGCCTAAACTAAACACAGCATTTTTTTGTTTGTCTTTTTAATTTATACTCTTGCTATCGGTAGAAAGGAACCGGAAGCGACTTGAAGGCAATTACGTCACTGATGCTATTTTATAACTGACCTGCTCGATGCAAGTGTTTTAACGACGGAAAGGAAGTGGTTTGGGTCAACATTCTGCCCTAACACAACGTGGTAGTCCAATAGACATACCTTATACTTAACTCAAGCATATTCATTTAACAAATTAAAGAACCAAAATGTAGCTGCGCTGTAAGTGGAACCTTATTTCATCTCCAAATTCAGTTTTAGTAGGACATGATATGATATATTTACTGTACATATTTCAAAATTTTCCAATTTAACACTTTAGGCAACATTTATTAGTTTTCACCTTGTAGCTATCTTGACTTACATGACATCCTGGTCTTCTGCTCTGCCAGGTAGCTCTTAACCTCCATGCCTCCTTTTTACTTAATTAGTCTCTTTCTTCCCCTTCATCTTCCTTTCTTAAATTCTTTACATTTATTTGTGTTTACCTTGTTGTTACCTTGGCTTACATGACACCCTGGACTTCTGTCCTGCCAGGTAGCTCTTAACCTCCATGCCTCCTTGTTACTTAAGTCCCTTTCTTTCCCGTCATCTTCATTATTTATATTATTTAATTTGTGTTTACCTTGTTGCTACTTTGACTTACATTACACCCTGGTCTTCTGCTCTGCCTGGTAGTTCTTAACCTCCATGCCTCATTGTTACTTATTTAGTCCCTTTCTTCCCCCTGATCTTTCTTTCTTATATTCTTTACAGTTATTTGTGTTTACCTTGTTGCTACCTTGGCCTACATGACTCCCTGGTCTTCTACTCTGCCACGTAGCTCAACCTCCATGCCTCCTTGTTACTTAATTAGTCCCTTTCTTTCCCCTCGTCCTCCTTTCTTGTATTCTTTACATTTATTTGTGTTTACCTTGTTGCTACCTTGACTTACATGACACCCTGGTCTTCTGCTCTGTCAGGTAGCTCTTAACCTCCATACCTCCTTGTTACTTAAGTCCGTTTCTTCCCCGTTATCTTCATTTCTTATATTATTTACATTTATTTGTGTTTACCTTGTTGTTACCTTGACTTACATGACACCATGGTCTTCTGCTCTGTCAGGTAGCTCTTAACCTCCATGCCTCCTTGATTACTTAATTAGTGTTTTTCTTCCACATCATCTTCCTTTCTTATATTCGTTACATTCCTGGTTCATTTTTCTTTTATTTTCTGCAAGAACTCACCAATACTTCTTACCTTCCTTTCCTCCTTTCCTGTTAACATTTTTATAGCTACTGTCCTCTTCTCTACCTTCCCCCTTTTCCTCCCAAACCTTTTTTCTCGATATTATAACCTCCTAGCACTCTGTTACATAGCGTTCTATGCTTTCTTTTCCTCCCGCACAATTAACAAATTCCTTTTTTCCTACCTCTTGTCCTCTGTCCTCTTGTCTGCACCCACCGTGCAGACACCTTAGACATGTGCAGTTCGTCCACACACTACCATAAGTAAGATGTGTCTCATTCATGATCATTTGGATGGTTGCTCGTCTGTCTTCCAGTATTAAACATTCCACTTTCTTCACTGTGACAGCTGACGGTCTACTAGCTCTTGGCTCATCTGTCAGAGACATGTGACCAGTTTGAAAATTCCTTTTCCACCTCACAGTAGTGTCATACGATGGGCAATCATTTCCATAAACAGTCGTCATCTCATCGTGGATTTCCCGGGCAGTTTTGTCCTTCAAATGCAGGAACTTGATCACACTACAAGCCTCAATTTTCTGCATCTTACACCTCAGTCATTTCTGGCACTCACTGTAAACAAAGAAAAGGAGTCAAATCACTGAAATTACCAACATTATATCCCGAGAGATCAATGATACTGAAAAATGTTCATCACTCTAGCGTAAAGACTACCGGGTGATAATAAAATTTAACACACCCCCTCGTATTCATATATTTAATGAAAGTTAAATGTGTCCCTCTATCTTTAATTCTAACTTCCTTTCTTTCGTGAAACGGTAGAGCTAGACTGAAAAATTCATTGCCATAGCCGGGATTGAACCACGGATCTTCTGGTCTCCGTCAAGCCGCTCTAACTATGGCCAACGTGCGATCATGGCATTAAATTCTCCAACTGAATCATACTTTCCCGGTAAAGCACTAGGAGTTCTCACAAACACATGAGACAACTACCTTAATGGTGACTTACTATGCTGTAAGTACTTTAAGGCCCGGGCTTTATAGTTCGGACCACTATTAGGTACAACTGACTCGTGTTTTTCCCGGTAAACCACTAGGAGTTCTCACAAACACATGAGACAACTACCTTAATGACGACTTACTATGCTGTAAGTACTTTAAGGCCCGGGCTTTATAGTTCGGACCACAATTAGGTACAACTGACTCGTGTTTTTCCCGGTAAACCACTAGGAGTTCTCATAAACACATGAGACAACTACCTTAATGACGACTTACTATGCTGTAAGTACTTTAAGGCCCGGGCTTTATAGTTCGGACCACTATTAGGTACAACTGACTCGTGTTTTTCCCGGTAAACCACTAGGAGTTCTCATAAACACATGAGACAACTACCTTAATGGTGACTTACTATGCTGTAAGTACTTTAAGGCCTGGGCTTTATAGTTCGGACCACTATTAGGTACAACTGACTCGTGTTTTTCCCGGTAAACCACTAGGAGTTCTCATAAACACATGAGACAACTACCTTAATGACGACTTACTATGCTGTAAGTACTTTAAGGCCCGGGCTTTATAGTTCGGACCACTATTAGGTACAACTGACTCGTGTTTTTCCCGGTAAACCACTAGGAGTTCTCATAAACACATGAGACAACTACCTTAATGACGACTTACTATGCTGTAAGTACTTTAAGGCCCGGGCTTTATAGTTCGGACCACTATTAGGTACAACTGACTCGTGTTTTTCCCGGTAAACCACTAGGAGTTCTCATAAACACATGAGACAACTACCTTAATGACGACTTACTATGCTGTAAGTACTTTAAGGCCCGGGCTTTATAGTTCGGACCACTATTAGGTACAACTGACTCGTGTTTTTCCCGGTAAACCACTAGGAATTCTCATAAACACATGAGACAACTACCTTAATGACGACTTACTATGCTGTAAGTACTTTAAGGCCCGGGCTTTATAGTTCGGACCACTATTAGGTACAACTGACTCGTGTTTTTCCCGGTAAACCACTAGGAGTTCTCATAAACACATGAGACAACTACCTTAATGACGACTTACTATGCTGTAAGTACTTTAAGGCCCGGGCTTTATAGTTCGGACCACTATTAGGTACAACTGACTCGTGTTTTTCCCGGTAAACCACTAGGAGTTCTCATAAACACATGAGACAACTACCTCAATGACGACTTACTATGCTGTAAGTACTTTAAGGCCCGGGCTTTATAGTTCGGACCACTATTAGGTACAACTGACTCGTGTTTTTCCCGGTAAACCACTAGGAGTTCTCATAAACACATGAGACAACTACCTCAATGACGACTTACTATGCTGTAAGTACTTTAAGGCCCGGGCTTTATAGTTCGGACCACTATTAGGTACAACTGACTCGTGTTTCTCCCGGTAAACCACTAGGAGTTCTCATAAACACATGAGACAACTACCTTAATGGCGACTTACTATGCTGTAAGTACTTTAAGGCCCGGGCTTTATAGTTCGGACCACTATTAGGTACAACTGACTCGTGTTTCTCCCGGTAAACCACTAGGAGTTCTCATAAACACATGAGACAACTACCTTAATGGTGACTCACTATGCTGTAAGTACTTTAAGGCCCGGGCTTTATAGTTCGGACCACTATTAGGTACAACTAACTCGTGTTTCTCCCGGTAAACCACTAGGAGTTCTCATAAACACATGAGACAACTACCTTAATGGCGACTTACTATGCTGTAAGTACTTTAAGGCCCGGGCTTTATAGTTCGGACCACTATTAGGTACAACTGACTCGTGTTTCTCCCGGTAAACCACTAGGAGTTCTCATAAACACATGAGACAACTACCTTAATGGCGACTTACTATGCTGTAAGTACTTTAAGGCCCGGGCTTTATAGTTCGGACCACTATTAGGTACAACTGACTCGTGTTTCTCCCGGTAAACCACTAGGAGTTCTCATAAACACATGAGACAACTACCTTAATGGTGACTCACTATGCTGTAAGTACTTTAAGGCCCGGGCTTTATAGTTCGGACCACTATTAGGTACAACTGACTCGTGTTTCTCCCGGTAAACCACTAGGAGTTCTCATAAACACATGAGACAACTACCTTAATGGCGACTTACTATGCTGTAAGTACTTTAAGGCCCGGGCTTTATAGTTCGGACCACTATTAGGTACAACTGACTCGTGTTTCTCCCGGTAAACCACTAGGAGTTCTCATAAACACATGAGACAACTACCTTAATGGTGACTCACTATGCTGTAAGTACTTTAAGGCCCGGGCTTTATAGTTCGGACCACTATTAGGTACAACTGACTCGTGTTTCTCCCGGTAAACCACTAGGAGTTCTCATAAACACATGAGACAACTACCTTAATGGCGACTTACTATGCTGTAAGTACTTTAAGGCCCGGGCTTTATAGTTCGGACCACTATTAGGTACAACTGACTCGTGTTTCTCCCGGTAAACCACTAGGAGTTCTCATAAACACATGAGACAACTACCTTAATGGTGACTCACTATGCTGTAAGTACTTTAAGGCCCGGGCTTTATAGTTCGGACCACTATTAGGTACAACTGACTCGTGTTTCTCCCGGTAAACCACTAGGAGTTCTCATAAACACATGAGACAACTACCTTAATGGCGACTTACTATGCTGTAAGTACTTTAAGGCCCGGGCTTTATAGTTCGGACCACTATTAGGTACAACTGACTCGTGTTTCTCCCGGTAAACCACTAGGAGTTCTCATAAACACATGAGACAACTACCTTAATGGCGACTTACTATGCTGTAAGTACTTTAAGGCCCGGGCTTTATAGTTCGGACCACTATTAGGTACAACTGACTCGTGTTTCTCCCGGTAAACCACTAGGAGTTCTCATAAACACATGAGACAACTACCTTAATGGCGACTTACTATGCTGTAAGTACTTTAAGGCCCGGGCTTTATAGTTCGGACCACTATTAGGTACAACTGACTCGTGTTTCTCCCGGTAAACCACTAGGAGTTCTCATAAACACATGAGACAACTACCTTAATGGCGACTTACTATGCTGTAAGTACTTTAAGGCCCGGGCTTTATAGTTCGGACCACTATTAGGTACAACTGACTCGTGTTTCTCCCGGTAAACCACTAGGAGTTCTCATAAACACATGAGACAACTACCTTAATGGCGACTTACTATGCTGTAAGTACTTTAAGGCCCGGGCTTTATAGTTCGGACCACTATTAGGTACAACTGACTCGTGTTTCTCCCGGTAAACCACTAGGAGTTCTCATAAACACATGAGACAACAACCTTAATGGCGACTTACTATGCTGTAAGTACTTTAAGGCCCGGGCTTTATAGTTCGGACCACTATTAGGTACAACTGACTCGTGTTTTCCCGTTAAACCACTAGGAGTTCTCATAAACACATGAGACAACTACCTTAATGACGACTTACTATGCTGTAAGTACTTTAAGGCCCGGGCTTTATAGTTCGGACCACTATTAGGTACAACTGACTCGTGTTTTTCCCGGTAAACCACTAGGAGTTGTCATAAACACATGAGACAACTACCTTAATGACGACTTACTATGCTGTAAGTACTTTAAGGCCCGGGCTTTATAGTTCGGACCACTATTAGGTACAACTGACTCGTGTTTTTCCCGGTAAACCACTAGGAGTTGTCATAAACACATGAGACAACTACCTTAATGACGACTTACTATGCTGTAAGTACTTTAAGGCCCGGGCTTTATAGTTCGGACCACTATTAGGTACAACTGACTCGTGTTTTTCCCGGTAAACCACTAGGAGTTCTCATAAACACATGAGACAACTACCTTAATGACGACTTACTATGCTGTAAGTACTTTAAGGCCCGGGCTTTATAGTTCGGACCACTATTAGGTACAACTGACTCGTGTTTTTCCCGGTAAACCACTAGGAGTTCTCATAAACACATGAGACAACTACCTTAATGGCGACTTACTATGCTGTAAGTACTTTAAGGTCCGGGTTTTATAGTTCGGACCACTATAAGGTACAACTGACTCGTGTTTTTCCCGGTAAACCACTAGGAGTTCTCATAAACACATGAGACAACTACCTTAATGGTGACTTACTATGCGGTAAGTACTTTAAGGCCCGGGCTTTATAGTTCGGACAACTATTAGGTACAACTGACTCGTGTTTTTCCCGGTAAACCACTAGGAGTTCTCATAAACACATGAGACAACTACCTTAATGGTGACTTACTATGTTGTAAGTACTTTAAGGCCCGGGCTTTATAGTTCGGACAACTATTAGGTACAACTGACTCGTGTTTTTCCCGGTAAACCACTAGGAGTTCTCATAAACACATGAGACAACTACCTTAATGACGACTTACTATGCTGTAAGTACTTTAAGGCCCGGGCTTTATAGTTCGGACCACTATTATGTACAACTGACTCGTGTTTTTCCCGGTAAACCACTAGGAGTTCTCATAAACACATGAGACAACTACCTTAATGACGACTTACTATGCTGTAAGTACTTTAAGGCCCGGGCTTTATAGTTCGGACAACTATTAAGTACAACTGACTCGTGTTTTTCCCGGTAAACCACTAGGAGTTCTCATAAACACATGAGACAACTACCTTAATGACGACTTACTATGTTGTAAGTAGTTTAAGGCCCGGGCTTTATAGTTCGGACAACTATTAGGTACAACTGACTCGTGTTTTTCCCGGTAAACCACTAGTAGTTCTCATAAACACATGAGACAACTACCTTAATGATGACTTACTATGCTGTAAGTACTTTAAGGCCCGGGCTTTATAGTTCGGACCACTATTAGGTACAACTGACTCGTGTTTCTCCCGGTAAACCACTAGGAGTTCTCATAAACACATGAGACAACTACCTTAATGACGACTTACTATGCTGTAAGTACTTTAAGGCCCGGGCTTTATAGTTCGGACCACTATTAGGTACAACTGACTCGTGTTTTTCCCGGTAAACCACTAGGAGTTCTCATAAACACATGAGACAACTACCTTAATGACGACTTACTATTCTGTAAGTACTTTAAGGCCCGGGCTTTATAGTTCGGACAACTATTAGGTACAACTGACTCGTGTTTTTCCCGGTAAACCACTAGGAGTTCTCATAAACACATGAGACAACTACCTAATGACGACTTACTATGTTGTAAGTACTTTAAGGCCCGGGCTTTATAGTTCGGACAACTATTAGGTACAACTGACTCGTGTTTTTCCCGGTAAACCACTAGTAGTTCTCATAAACACATGAGACAACTACCTTAATGATGACTTACTATGCTGTAAGTACTTTAAGGCCCGGGCTTTATAGTTCGGACCACTATTAGGTACAACTGACTCGTGTTTCTCCCGGTAAACCACTAGGAGTTCTCATAAACACATGAGACAACTACCTTAATGACGACTTACTATGCTGTAAGTACTTTAAGGCCCGGGCTTTATAGTTCGGACCACTATTAGGTACAACTGACTCGTGTTTTTCCCGGTAAACCACTAGGAGTTCTCATAAACACATGAGACAACTACCTTAATGGTGACTTACTATGCGGTAAGTACTTTAAGGCCCGGGCTTTATAGTTCGGACAACTATTAGGTACAACTGACTCGTGTTTTTCCCGGTAAACCACTAGGAGTTCTCATAAACACATGAGACAACTACCTTAATGGTGACTTACTATGCGGTAAGTACTTTAAGACCCGGGCTTTATAGTTCAGACCACTATTAGGTACAACTGACTCGTGTTTTTCCCGGTAAACCACTAGGAGTTCTCATAAACACATGAGACAACTACCTTAATGATGACTTACTATGCTGTAAGTACTTTAAGGCCCGGGCTTTATAGTTCGGACCACTATTAGGTACAACTGACTCGTGTTTTTCCCGGTAAATCACTAGGAGTTCTCATAAACACATGAGACAACTATCTTAATGACGACTTACTATGCTATAAGTACTTTAAGGCCCGGGCTTTATAGTTCGCACCACTATTAGGTACAACTGACTCGTGTTTTTCCCGGTAAACCACTAGGAGTTCTCATAAACACATGAGACAACTACCTTAATGACGACTTACTATGCTGTAAGTACTTTAAGACCCGGGCTTTATAGTTCGGACCACTATTAGGTACAGCTGACTCGTGTTTTTCCCGGTAAACCACTAGGAGTTCTCATAAACACATGAGACAACTACCTTAATGATGACTTACTATGCTGTAAGTACTTTAAGGTCCGCGCTTTATAGTTCGGACAACTATTAGGTACAACTGACTCGTGTTTTTCCCGGTAAACCACTAGGAGTTCTCATAAACACATGAGACAACTACCTTAATGATGACTTACTATGCTGTAAGTACTTTAAGGTCCGCGCTTTATAGTTCGGACAACTATTAAGTACAACTGACTCGTGTTTCTCCCGGTAAACCACCAGGAGTTCTCATAAACACATGAGACAACTACCTTAATGACGACTTACTATGCTGTAAGTACTTTAAGGTCCGCGCTTTATAGTTCGGACAACTATTAGGTACAACTGACTCGTGTTTTTCCCGGTAAACCACTTGGAGTTCTCATAAACACATGAGACAACTACCTTAATGATGACTTACTATGCTGTAAGTACTTTAAGGTCCGCGCTTTATAGTTCGGACAACTATTAAGTACAACTGACTCGTGTTTTTCCCGGTAAACCACCAGGAGTTCTCATAAACACATGAGACAACTACCTTAATGGCGACTTACTCTGCTGTAAGTACTTTAAGGCCCGGGCTTTATAGTTCGGACCACTATTAGGTACAGCTGACTCGTGTTTTTCCCGGTAAACCACTAGGAGTTCTCATAAACACATGAGACAACTACCTTAATGATGACTTACTATGCTGTAAGTACTTTAAGACCCGGGCTTTATAGTTCGGACCACTATTAGGTACAACTGACTCGTGTTTTTCCCAGTAAACCACTAGGAGTTCTCATAAACACATGAGACAACTACCTTAATGATGACTTACTATGCTGTAAGTACTTTAAGGTCCGCGCTTTATAGTTCGGACAACTATTAGGTACAACTGACTCGTGTTTCTCCCGGTAAACCACTAGGAGTTCTCATAAACACATGAGACAACTACCTTAATGACGACTTACTATGCTGTAAGTACTTTAAGGCCCGGGCTTTATAGTTCGGACCACTATTAGGTACAACTGACTCGTGTTTCTCCCGGTAAACCACTAGGAGTTCTCATAAACACATGAGACAACTACCTTAATGATGACTTACTATGCTGTAAGTACTTTAAGGCCCGGGCTTTATAGTTCGCACCACTATTAGGTACAACTGACTCGTGTTTTTCCCGGTAAACCACTTGGAGTTCTCATAAACACATGAGACAACTACCTTAATGATGACTTACTATGCTGTAAGTACTTTAAGGTCCGCGCTTTATAGTTCGGACAACTATTAAGTACAACTGACTCGTGTTTTTCCCGGTAAACCACCAGGAGTTCTCATAAACACATGAGACAACTACCTTAATGGCGACTTACTCTGCTGTAAGTACTTTAAGGCCCGGGCTTTATAGTTCGGACCACTATTAGGTACAGCTGACTCGTGTTTTTCCCGGTAAACCACTAGGAGTTCTCATAAACACATGAGACAACTACCTTAATGATGACTTACTATGCTGTAAGTACTTTAAGACCCGGGCTTTATAGTTCGGACCACTATTAGGTACAACTGACTCGTGTTTTTCCCAGTAAACCACTAGGAGTTCTCATAAACACATGAGACAACTACCTTAATGATGACTTACTATGCTGTAAGTACTTTAAGGTCCGCGCTTTATAGTTCGGACAACTATTAGGTACAACTGACTCGTGTTTCTCCCGGTAAACCACTAGGAGTTCTCATAAACACATGAGACAACTACCTTAATGACGACTTACTATGCTGTAAGTACTTTAAGGCCCGGGCTTTATAGTTCGGACCACTATTAGGTACAACTGACTCGTGTTTCTCCCGGTAAACCACTAGGAGTTCTCATAAACACATGAGACAACTACCTTAATGATGACTTACTATGCTGTAAGTACTTTAAGGCCCGGGCTTTATAGTTCGCACCACTATTAGGTACAACTGACTCGTGTTTTTCCCGGTAAACCACTAGGAGTTCTCATAAACACACGAGACAACTACCTTAATGACGACTTACTATGCTATAAGTACTTTAAGGCCCGGGCTTTATAGTTCGGACCACTATTAGGTACAACTGACTCGTGTTTTTCCCAGTAAACCACTAGGAGTTGTCATAAACACATGAGACAACTACCTTAATGACGACTTACTATGCTATAAGTACTTTAAGGCCCGGGCTTTATAGTTCGCACCACTATTAGGTACAACTGACTCGTGTTTTTCCCAGTAAACCACTAGGAGTTCTCATAAACACATGAGACAACTACCTTAATGACCACTTACTATGCTATAAGTACTTTAAGGCCCGGGCTTTATAGTTCGGACCACTATTAGGTACAACTGACTCGTGTTTTTCCCAGTAAACCACTAGGAGTTCTCATAAACACATGAGACAACTACCTTAATGACGACTTACTATGCTGTAAGTACTTTAAGACCCGGGCTTTATAGTTCGGACCACTATTAGGTACAACTGACTCGTGTTTTTCCCGGTAAACCACTAGGAGTTCTCATAAACACATGAGACAACTACCTTAATGACGACTTACTATGCTGTAAGTACTTTAAGGCCCGGGCTTTATAGTTCGGACCACTATTAGGTACAACTGACTCGTGTTTTTCCCGGTAAACCACTAGGAGTTCTCATAAACACATGAGACAACTACCTTAATGACGACTTACTATGCTGTAAGTACTTTAAGACCCGGGCTTTATAGTTCGGACCACTATTAGGTACAACTGACTCGTGTTTTTCCCAGTAAACCACTAGGAGTTCTCATAAACACATGAGACAACTACCTTAATGACGACTTACTATGCTGTAAGTACTTTAAGGCCCGGGCTTTATAGTTCGGACCACTATTAGGTACAACTGACTCGTGTTTTTCCCGGTAAACCACTAGGAGTTGTCATAAACACATGAGACAACTACCTTAATGACGACTTACTATGCTGTAAGTACTTTAAGACCCGGGCTTTATAGTTCGGACCACTATTAGGTACAACTGACTCGTGTTTTTCCCGGTAAACCACTAGGAGTTGTCATAAACACATGAGACAACTACCTTAATGACGACTTACTATGCTGTAAGTACTTTAAGACCCGGGCTTTATAGTTCGGACCACTATTAGGTACAACTAACTAGTGTTTTTTTCCGGTAAACTACTACGAGTTCTCATAAACACATGAGACAACTACCTTAATGACGACTTACTATGCTGTAAGTACTTTAAGGCCCGGGCTTTATAGTTCGGACCACTATTAGGTACAACTGACTCGTGTTTTTCCCGGTAAACCACTAGGAGTTGTCATAAACACATGAGACAACTACCTTAATGACGACTTACTATGCTGTAAGTACTTTAAGGCCCGGGCTTTATAGTTCGGACCACTATTAGGTACAACTGACTCGTGTTTTTCCCGATAAACCACTAGGAGTTCTCATAAACACATGAGACAACTACCTTAATGACGACTTACTATGCTGTTAGTACTTTAAGACCCGGGCTTTATAGTTCGGACCACTATTAGGTACAACTGACTCGTGTTTTTCCCGGTAAACCACTAGGAGTTGTCATAAACACATGAGACAACTACCTTAATGACGACTTACTATGCTGTAAGTACTTTAAGACCCGGGCTTTATAGTTCGGACCACTATTAGGTACAACTAACTAGTGTTTTTTCCGGTAAACTACTACGAGTTCTCATAAACACATGAGACAACTACCTTAATGACGACTTACTATGCTGTAAGTACTTTAAGGCCCGGGCTTTATAGTTTGGACCACTATTAGGTACAATTAATGGAAATTAATTGTTCTTTCACACTAGCCGTGTGTAGGACGCACTATGAAAGGGTAGAGCCACACTGAAAAGTTCAATGCCATAGCCGGGATTTGAACCACGGATCTTTTGGTCGCCATCCAGCCGCTCTAAACCATTGAGCTACTATGGCCATAGCAGATCATTTTTGATCATTTAATCATAATATAAATCCTGAAGTTAAATTATTAAAACAATTAAATGGTCCGATTGATTTAATGGTTTGGGAATAAATATTTATTTTAAAAAATATACATCGCTAATGAATTTTGAAATACCAGAAGTTGATTCTGTTTTTAAGTTTGTTTCGTTTCCAGATTTTGGTAATACTGAAAAATATAATAACGTAGTAAGTTGCTTAACAATGAATGTGTTTTCTCCTGTGGTTTTCATTGACTGAGGATGCGGACAAGGTTTCGTGAAATCTATTTCAACTTCAACTAATTCAACTACAAGAAAAATGGACATAATTTTTTTAAGATACGTGAAACCTTTGTTACAAATAGTTATATTTGTATAAGAAGAATATAAATATCTAAAAATAAGTATAAGTACTTATAAGAAGAGTTTATTCAAGAATTTGTAGAAAAAATTATTGTGAATGCCAAATATCAATTTTTTTCTTTTTTGGTGGAATACAATAGATGTATAAATGCTTGTTTTGGTTTAGCTTCCTATCTACTAAAATTCGTGTGTGGACCTAGCAACCAAGTACAAAGTAACACGTTCTGTTTTATTGTAGAGGAAGCAGCGTGAAAGGCACTCGACATCAGGAGCACTTCATCAGTACATGAGAATGTTGCTCCTTGGACAGTGCCCAGTAATTAATGTCTCTCAATTTATCTGCTGTTTTAGCACACGTAATGAGCTCTAATTGAAAATGCTACATGAACGGAAGTCCCACTGTGCAGCAAAGCCTGTGTTATATTTTGTAATGCACAGTTATAAAATGTAAATGATTGTAAATGCATTCGCATGTGCACAAAAAGCCTTTTTCCTGTAGGTCGTTAATGAAGGTAACGCTGTCATCATATAATTTATAACTAGTGTTTCTAATGTAATGCTAATACGACACATATACACAGTCCACACGCTCATTTCTTACACTTCAATGTCGTGTTCAATATCTCCGTCTTTTGAGGAATCTTCTGCTACAGCTACAATGTTGTACTTTAGGATATTTTTTCTCTGGGTGTGTGATATGGTTTATGAATAGAAAAAATTAGTTAACTAATACATTTTAAAGGAGGCTAAAGGGTGAAACAGGTGACCTGCTGTTTGAGGATATAGAATTACTGCCACTTAAATGGGGTGACTCTTTGCTTGTATGCTATCAGGCCAATAACTAATCGGTGTCCTGCAGTATTTCGTGTCACATTGCTCTTAAGTTGGGTGTGACGAGTTCCTAGTAAATTCACCTCTAATAGATATTTATGTTAAGACTAAAATTCAAATGTTGCACAAGTTCAAATGTTGTTCTAACACAACCGTAAAATCCCATAATTTTAACTAACATACTTTTCATAATACAAAGTATCAACATTTTATAATGACGCCCCACAACTTAGGTAGTGTAATCATTATTGGTTGGTATATACGTGTGTACAAATATCTCTAATTGTTCAGAACTGAAATGTAAAATATTGAGATGATGTGCTAAAAGTATTACTTTGAACAGCCAAGGTATTTGTTGAAGTCGAGAGAGAGCAAAACAATTGACTGCCTGTTAGCCTGCAGACAGCTGTATCTGCAGAACATGAGCATCACATGGTTAGTTAGTTAGTTAGTTACTAACACTCCCCACATGGCAACCTTGGCCTTCGGGGTAACCTCACCCCACCAAGTGATGACCGGACCCATTTCTAAGGTGGAGGCACCCAGAGGGCGGTGTCCATTACCTCCGATGATAGGGTGATAGTGAAGATGGCGGTGAGGTGAGAGGACCTACAGTTTTTACCGTGGAGTCCGAACCACGTTGGGCATAGGGGATACTTCACGTGTGCTAGACAGAGGTGAAGGCGTGGATAGGGCCGACTTAAAATCGCCAACCCCAGAGCCGGGAATCGAACTCGGGACCCTTAGAACGGGAGCCGCGAACGAAACCACCGCGCTACCCCGGCGCCCTGAGCATCACATGGTATGTTTATGATTACTTCATAATCGGAGTGATGTTCATTTATTCTAAAGAGTTGAAAGCAGTATTATTCATTGTTATTCCGTTTAAAACTCCGGGAAAACTGTATCAGCTGCATCAAATTTCTTACTCCCTTACCACTACAATTGAGTTAGAGTTCAAATATAACGGGGTTTGGAAACAAAATAACATTTTTAAAGTGATTGAGGTTGAATGAGTTATTCAATAATAAATTGACAAGGCAACACATGCCCGCATTGGTAGCGTAGATGGTAGCGTGTCTGCCTCACGTTCAAGAGGCCCCGAGTTCGAATCTCAGTAAGGGTGAGTTACCTGGATAAGGTTTTTTCTGGGGGTTTCCCTTATCCTTAAAAACGAATGCCAGGTAGCTCTAAGCTCCATGGATACCGGAATCAGTTCAGCATCATTTCACCAATTTCATTCATCGTCCGATATGACAACGTTGGAGGACGTAAATGAAAAAAAAAAAAAAAAACTAAAATCCCATATTTTTATCTAAAATACTTTTCATAGTATATACAACTGGTACAAAAGAAACTTGAGTCTTCCATTAAACATATAAACTCATAAATAAACAACTGAAACTAATTTACACTACAAGGAGAAATAAAGCGGTTACTTTACATCTGGACAAAAGTATTCGAACAGAGAACAGCTAGTGTTTTGTTATCATCACCTTTCTTTGAACTACTGCTGATAATCGTTTGGACATTGTCTGTATGTGTTGTTTAGTGACTGCACAGTCCATATTTCTCCACTCTGTTTGAAAAAGTTCTTTCAGATGGTTCTTGATGCTTCCTCACACGCTCCTCGAGTTCCTTCAAGATGTTCTCTATAGGAAATCTGGAGATTGGGGCCGTGTCTTCAAAGTGTGAGGAGTGTTGTTCACGATACAAATCATTACAATTTCAGCAGTATGCTTCGGATCATTGCCCTGCTGGAAGTAATAATCATGTCCTAATCCCAGCTTATGTGCACTCTTTTTAAGATTGTTTTCAATAATCCTCTTGTATTCAAATTTGTCCGTGATCCCATCTGTGAACACCAGTTCCCCAAAGCCAGATGAAGCTATACAGTCCCATATCATCACACTACTGCCACCATGCTTCACTGTAGCTATCATGTTCTTAGGTTCCCATTCTGTAGTTGGCAGCCTCCACACTTTAAGACGTCCATCACTCTTGTATAAGCAGGATTTGCTCTCGTCCAACCAGAGAACCTAAACATACTGTTTAGCAAATTCTTTACTTATTCTCTTTATTAACATATGGTTTCTTCCTAGGGGCGCGGACATTGCACCCAGTACTATTTAAAATCCGTTCAATTGTTCTGGTGTGAACCACAGTGCCAGAATATTGCTCAAGGCATCCTCTAATCTCAGATGCACTGACTCTCGGATTCTGCTTCACCATTTTTATTATTTGCTTCCTTTCTCTGGTGGTGCGTTTAGAAGAAGCGCCATTTCTAGGTTTATTTACAACAGTATTCGTCCGTTGTAAGTGTTGAACTATGCAGAACACTGTAGTTTTGACAGTTTCAGAGAGAGATTTGTTTTGTTTGTACATATTTATCACGATATTTCCATCTGTAACCTTTGTCTTCTTACCTTTACGTCCCATATAACCTGTGAGTTCACAATCGGCTGAATAACTTTGAGCACACTGTCTCGAGACATAGCATAAACACAACTGCTATGTGGCAGGGGCGTGTAGGGCACTTTTCTGTCTGTTCAATTGGGTACGTTCGAATACTTATGTCCTCCAATAAGAGGGACAATAGAATGAATACAGTACAGATTGTGTAATAAACACATACAAAGTGATATTTTAAATATTGTTTCCGAGACACAAAATGGAAATGCTTACATGTTTAACAATTCAACGCTGCCAAATAAATATTACAGTATTTATAGTACGTGTAATGTTACATGTTATATTATTCGAATATTTCTGTCGACCTCTGTATATTCTATACAGTGTGTTCAGTGACATGGTCACATTGTGTCCAAGGGAGTTGGTGGATCTGTTTTTAGAAAAAATATAGTTGAGAATCATTGTGAAACAGCAAGAAGCATGTACAAAAGTGAATCGAGAAGATATTGACATATTGCTTCACTCACGCAATGTGTCAATATCTTCTCGATTCAATTTTGTACTAATTTGTGCTTCACTGCCCTACGCTTCTTCCAAGTTTATACTTTGAGCAAGAAGCATGTTCGTGGCAGCTACAAATATTGGATTGTAATTCGTTTTAGTGTTGAAACTATTAACAGATTTAGTCAACATTCTTCACACGTAACATATTCAAAGTGTTTAATAAATGCATAAGTGTGAAAGTGTACTAGGTTTGAGACAGTAAATTAAATACATCACGATAAGCGTCAAGGATTCATTCTCTTTTGCAGTCCATTTAGATTGTGAGCTTTGATTTGACGGCCACAACTCACACCACGACGGAACATTTTATTCCTCCGGGCCGGATATAGTGAATTTGGTGGTGAATTGTCGGTGAAATTATGTACAGATGTATTTTTTTATCTTGAAAAGTGCAGAGCGATGCGCAGTGGTATCTGGACGAGTCCACCTCAGAACGGTTGCAACTGGAGGGGAGGGTAGGTCAGTTGCGAGCAACTAAACACGTGCAGAGCTACTCGGTAACACTACAGCTTGTTTCAAAATGTGCTTGTCTCCTGGTTCCAAGAGAGCATTTATAAATGACGCCTCCTAGCAGCACATAGGAAATAAAGTGCTACATTTAAAAACAAGAGAAGTAATAACCAATATGCATAGATATATAAAAAAAGGAACAATGGTCTGGGTCAGCTATAAAAATCTGGGGAAGGATATCTGAGGCAACAGTTGTGTCTGAAAGCAGTTTAGGAGAGTTATTAAGGAAAGAAAAGCCATTGGTGCTAGTGCAACAACGTCCTTCTCTATGCCCAGTAAACAAAGATTAAGAACATGCACAAAATCTAATTTGGATGTTTTAATTCAGAAGTAGTTAGGCGAACTATGAATAATTTTTAAAGCACAGAAAAACAAATACCAACTTTGAAAAAAGTGCTTATGAAGCTAAAAATTCTACTGACTTCCAAGGCAGTGTCTGAACATTAAGAAGAGTTCTTTTGAAGCTAGGATTATTTGAAAAAAAAAAAAAACACTAAGCGTAACAGACAAATTTTAATCGAACATCGCACCATACGTGCAAAAAGGCTTAAGTATTTACGAAATATTCGGAGATATCGAAGTGAAGTTTATATAGCTTATATGGATGAAACTTATATAAATACAGCACATAATGGACCATATGCCTGGAGTGAAATACGTTACAGGGACTCTGCAGCGTTATTGAAAGGCCGACAGTTGTTTATCATGTCTGCTGGAGGAGAACAGGGTTTTGTTCCAAATGCCTATGTACTATTTAAGATCCAACAAAAGCGTGGAGTTTACTACCATAGTAAGAATTACAACTTAGTTTATAAGAACTACAAAACTGGCTTCGAGAATGAAATTTGTTTTTAGACACCTTATGCACCCCCATCCTCTCTCGTAATCTTACGCGTGTGACGCATTGTGGCGATAGGTGCACTATCCCCACCACAGTTGCTGCTCATCCCTACCGCGCAGGATTCCTGTCAAGATAAAATAATACATCTGTACCTTATAGGATAAATTTATTTAATGTCACCTAACAGCAATGGTCGTATGGCGACAGCTATAAAATGATAAAGCAAATTTTGTATACATTTGGTCAGTACAATTAATCTTTTTAGGAACTATTGGTTTACAGTACAGTACAAATATATAAGTTCACATAAACTATACATTCATAAAGAACTAAAGAATCGATATTACACAGCACTATGTTCATACTTGTTATCTTACTTATTCTCACTTCACAGGATACATCGAAACCAGATAACATTGAATAGGTTTTTATATTGAAGAAGTTAATTTACAGTCCTGTAGAAATAATTACAGTGATTGTAGACTCTTCGGTTTATCTAGTAGAGCATGAAGATCTGTAGGAATTTTATAAAGAGTCCTATAGGTTGAGTAGCCAGTACATGTGATTTACTGATTATGGTTGGTTGCATGGTTCACAGTGTGTAGGCTTTGTATGTCCAATTCTAAGTCTGGAGAATAATATTTGTTGTTTTCGACTTGTATGTTTGTAAAGACACTGAGTAGGAGATGTGTTTAGTTTCACTTGTCAGACTATGTGCATTTGTTTCTAGCCAATAATGTTTCCAGTCCTGAATTATTTTATTTTTGATATGGCTTATAAGATCTTCATATTTAGTAGGTATTTGAGGGTATACCGGTGTTTGTTTGTTGCTTCTTTAGTAGCTTCATCAGCCTTTTCATTTCCGGCTATTCCTTGGCGGGATGGTATCCAATTCAACGGTATATCTTTGTCTTCTATAATAAGTTTATTGTACATATTTTGGATACATTTAATCGTGAATTTAGTGGAGAAATCTTGGAGGGAGAATAAACCACTGTAGTAATCTGAGTAAATCACATATTTCGGGTGCATTGCAGACTAGGGGCTTTTTATTGCATATAAATCACCAGAGAATATTGTGCAGAATTCGGGTTGTTTATATAACATTGAAACTTCTTTTGATACAGCCATTTCCAAACTGAGAATGGCAAGCGCCAGTATAAATTTCCATATAATATATAGAGCCAGCATGAAAAATTCAATGCCACGGCCGGGATTTGAACCACGGGTCTCCTGCTTTCCATTCAGTTGCTCTAACCTATTGAGCTACCATGGCCAACGTGCCTTCCTGACATTAAATTCTCCATTTGACTCGTATATTTCCCCGGTAGACCACTAGGAGCTCTTGCATCCGAGATACACCGTTTGTGGCGACTTACTATCACGGATCTCCTGACTAACTATCCAAAACCTTGGGCTATATACGGCTAATGTGAATAAATTGTTAATTTTCATCAATTAACTAAAATAATAAGAGTTAAATGATGAAGCCTGGGACTTAAGTACTTACAATATTAAGTCGCCACAAACAGTGGTATCTCGGATGCGAGAGCCATAGTGGTTCACCGGGAAAATATGCGAGTCAAATGTCATGGCGGCAAGTTGGCCATGGTCGCTCAATGGGTAAGAGCGACTGGACGGAAACCAGGATATCCGTAGTTCAAATCCCGGCCACGGTATTGAATTTTTCATGTTGGCTCTATCTATAGAAACCTTAGCCTAGATACGGCTAGTGTGAAGAATTCATTAATTTCCATTAATCCCATATGATATTTTAATCCGCAGGTTTAGAATCAATTTTGAGAAAGACAAAAATAATGAAAAGCTTCTATGATAAATGTAGCTCGGCTAGAAGTATTGTCTTAAAAAATATTAGCTATGCTTACCAATTTATGAGACATAATTGTAGTTGATTGTAGTCTACTGTTGTCTGAATTTTAAAAAAAGACACGTGAAGGTCATCAGGCAAGGGATGTGAAGGGTAAGAGTGCAAGGTCGTTGCTATGGTAGCTTAAACAATGTTTGCCAGATTGGTTACACTGGTACATCACATACTCCTCAGCTCAGTTATCGCTAGTTGTATGCGGGAAACAGAGTTTACCTAGTTGCACTGTGTATTGTTAGCCTAATTTGTTAAAACACAATTAAAATACGTTGTTATGGAAGCAAGACGTAGTGGCGGTAGGATTAGAGGTGGACCGAGGAATCATGTCCCAAGACAAAAATCAACTTACGGTCGGGGTGTTACAGTACATAGTCAAGACTGAGAATTTGTCTGTTCTCTTAGAGAATTCTTCCAACAGGACGCAAGACGTAGTGGCGGTAAGATTAGAGGTAGACCGAGTAATCATGGCCCAAGACAAAGATCAGCTTACAGTGGGGGTGTTACATTACATAGCCAAGCTAGAGAATTTGTCTGTTCTCTTAGAGAATTCTTCCAACAGGACGCAAGACGTAGTGGCGGTAAGATTAGAGGTAGACCGAGGAATCATGGCCCAAGACAAAGATCAGCTTACGGTCGGGACGTTACATTACATAGCCAAGCTAGAGAATTTGTCTGTTCTCTTAGAGAATTCTTCCAATAGGACGCAAGACGTAGTGGCGGTAGGATTAGAGGTAGACCGAGGAATCATGGCCCAAGACAAAGATCAGCTTACGGTCGGGACGTTACATTACATAGCCAAGCTAGAGAATTTGTCTGTTCTCTTAGAGAAGCAAGACGTAGTGGCGGTAAGATTAGAGGTGGACCGAGGAATCATGGCCCAAGACATAGATCAGCTTACGGTCGGGACGTTACATTACATAGTCAAGACTGAGAATTTGTCTGTTCTCTTAGAGAATTCTTCCAACAGGAAGAAAGACGTAGTGGCGGTAGGATTAGAGGTGCACCGAGGAATCATGGCCCAAGACAAAGATCAGCTTACAGTCGGGGTGTTACATTGCATAGTCAAGCTAGAGAATTTGTCTGTTCTCTTAGAGAAGCAAGACGTATTGGCGGTAGGATTAGAGGTGGACCGAGAAATCTTGGCCCAAGACACAGATCAGCTTACAGTCGGGGTGTTACATTGCATAGTCAAGCTAGAGAATTTGTCTGTTCTCTTAGAGAAGCAAGACGTATTGGCGGTAGGATTAGAGGTGGACCGAGAAATCATGGGCCAAGACAAAAATCAGCTTACGGTCGCGTTGTTACATTGTATAGTCAAGCTAGAGAATTTGTCTGTTCTCTTAGAGAATTCTTCCAACAGGAAGCAAGACGTAGTGGCGGTAGGATTAGAGGTGGACCAAGGAATCATGGCCCAAGGCAAAGATCAGCTTACCGTCGAGTTGTCACATTGCATAGCCAAGCTAGAGAATTTGTCTGTTCTCTTAGAGAATTCTTCCAACAGGAAGCAAGACGTAGTGGCGGTAGGATTAGAGGTGCACCGAGGAATCATGGCCCAAGACAAAGATCAGCTTACAGTCGGGTTGTTACATTACATAGCCAAGCTAGAGAATTTGTCTGTTCTCTTAGAGAAGCAAGACGTATTGGCGGTAGGATTAGAGGTGCACCGAGGAATCATGTCCCAAGACAAAGATCAGCTTACAGTCGGGGTGTTACATTCCATAGTCAAGCTAGAGAATTTGTCTGTTCTCTTAGAGAAGCAAGACGTATTGGCGGTAGGATTAGAGGTGGACCGAGAAATCTTGGCCCAAGACACAGATCAGCTTACAGTCTGGTTGTTACATTACATAGCCAAGCTAGAGAATTTGTCTGTTCTCTTAGAGAAGCAAGACGTATTGGCGGTAGGATTAGAGGTGGACCGAGAAATCTTGGCCCAAGACACAGATCAGCTTACAGTCGGGATGTTACATTACATAGTCAAGCTAGAGAATTTGTCTGTTCTCTTAGAGAATTCTTCCAACAGGAAGACGAGAGTTTGCTCCGTATCAATGAACAGCTTATTCCTTTTATCCAAAAGCGACAGTCACATGTTAGTAGATATACTTGCACGTAAAAGAATTCCTGTGGGTCAAAATTACGGCATATCGGCGGCGTTGATATGAACATGTAAATTAACAAAGTCGTTAGTAATAGTATATTGTGATATTAATGTATACGGAACGAGGAAAGGTTTGTAAAAATGAGCCGCTTGCACAGAGTTTCTTCAATTCTCGAGATTCCGTTACGTGCTTACCTCATGTGTGTTGTACATTATTTTTGCACTATGTGTACTTATATCAATGTGAATTTTAGTAGTTAAGATATTAGCTGAAGTATTAATAAATATAATTGAAGATAAATGTTAGATTTTAGAACGTGCATCGCGTATATGTGTTTCTATGGAAAAATACTTACCGCACTGTGCGGGAATGTCAACTTACGATACATAGCAACAATAACGGTAAGTATGGAGTATCAGTTACATAGTACACACAATTATTTAAAGGAACTCACACATGTGAAGACGCTACAACTCAGTGAATGTGTGAACAACTTATTTCTGTTTTTGAAGTAGGCTAATACAGATTAACTGTGCATACTTTTGTTGAGGAGAGATAACTCGAACCCTTCTTTATGTTTCGAGTTGAGAGGATAAAGAAAGGGGATCTGGTGGGCGACATTGCATTACCCACGTGGAGAATCAGATGACCTTCCGGTATCTTCTTTTAAAAATCAGACTGTAGAGAAAATGAAGTTCTACTTAAGCCGTTTTCGCACGCACAATTTGAGAGTACTCTCAACACATAAAATAATTGTGGAGTTCTCTCAGACACAATTATGATATTACGGTAAACCTACAGGAAACTGACAATTTCGCGTGTTTCTTGAAGCTTCTAATGCCAGGAAAATAACAGGAAATCGCGGGCATATTACGGCACGGCTTATCATCCTTGCGTTACTTTTATAATTTGTAAAAATAGTTATCTCAAAAGCCCGAATCTTAATAACTGTTTCCTTTAATTCATTATGAATTCTCATCTTGTTTCCTTTACTACCCATTTTTAGACAGTTGCTATATTTAATACTTTATTACTTAATTTGTGATGACCATATGAGGGAAGTGACTAATTAGTCATAACTTTCTCTACTGTTATCTAGATTAAGTATAGCTTTTACCGAAATGCTATATGCTAAATATAAGAGAGACCTTAAACTATCTGATGTATTACATTTGCATGGCCTTCTCTATCCATTGTTGAAAACGATGTATTCTTTAAAAAGCCTATTCTTCTATCTTCTTTGCATTATTTAAGATAAATAGATAGAAATGCTTTTAGTTATAAGTACTTTTGCAGACACTTTGGGAATAGAAGAAAGTACATCAGGCTTTAAAGGTTGGCCAAATCTTTTAAAGACCTGGTCTATATTCCCTTTGCAGGGCTAGAACATAAAAAACTGAATAACGACTTCCTATAGGAGAAAAGTATAATTAAAATAGTAAAGGGGAATATCTCGGAGATAGTTAACTGTACAAAATATGTATTTAACAGAAATAAGTAGTTTTATATTTAAGTTTGATTTATGAGTCACTATGTTTACACTCAAACTTCACTTATTTGTTGCTGTATAATTGAAACGTTTTCCAGATCATTCGATCTCATCCTCAGCTGTTTGGTGACTAAATGAACCTTCCTCTTCTTCCACTACTACGGAGCTCCGATCACTCTGCCATCTGGTGTTAGGGGCACTAAGTTTTAATACTTCATTTAATGTCGGGATTTCAAAATTTATAACTTTATCACGGTTTTTGTTTATGAATATTTTTTCCCAAATATCCAATTCTATGGGTGTACTTTAAAGATTTTAACAGTTTAATGTTGCGGCCAATGTTGTGGTTTTCTGTCCAAAAATGGTGTGAAACTGCAGATTTTTCTGTTTGTTGCAACTTAATGTTCCTCTGGTGTTCTTTTTGCCTGGTTAACAAGTTTCTCTTAGTTTCTCCTATGTAGCTTTTTGCACAGGTTTCACAATTAATCTGATAAATTCCTGATTTCAAATTGTTGGGGATTGTATTTTTCAGTGGTTTATTTAGCATGTTCCTCAGACTGAATTTGTTTTGGGGTGCTAGTTTTAAGTTTAGTCTTTTGAAGATTCGTTCAAATTTTCTAAAAGCCCACGGATGGTAGGTGAATTTTCTATATTGCCAATTTGTGTTTTTAAGTGGTGTGAGAGTGGTATTTTTTATATTATCTTCATTTTTTCTTTTCTCTTCATCATGTTCCTTATGATGGCTGGGTTGAATCCGTTTAATACTGCTATGTCTTTTATGTGTTGTTGTTCTTTCAAAAATTCCTCCTTACTCAGTGGGATGTTGTATAGCCGGTGAATTAGACTTCTAAAGGCAGCTAGTTGATGTCAAACTGGGTTGTATTCATTTTTCTTTATGTAATTATATATGTAGGGTGTTGTCTCTTTCTACTTCCATAGTAAATTGGATGTGATTATCTTGCAGGTTTAGTAATTTTGGAGAATCTTCTCTAAGTTTTTCCGGAATGATAGCAAAAACATCATCAACATATCTCTGCCAAAATTTATAAATCTGTGGGAAGGCCTTTACTATGTGTGTTTCAAAATAGCTCATGTATAGGTCTGCTAAAATAGGTGAAAGTGGGCTCCCCATTGCTAATCCTTTTGATTGTCTGTAGAATTTTTGGTTAAACATGAAGTAATTATTCCTTATGCATAAATCTGTAAGATTGATAATGAAATCTATTTCTCTGGGGTCCGTTGTAGACTGGGTTAGCCATTTTTTGAGGAATGTAGGTATTTTTTCTACTGGAATGCTTGTAAAAAGTGCCTTAACGTCAAAAGAAACTAGTATGTGATTTTCCGGGATGTTGTACTTCTGTAGGTGATTTATAAATTCTAAGGAGTTTTTTATTCCCAAACTTTGAAATTTGTCATATGATTTTAACTTTCTTACTAACCACTTTGCAATGTGGTATGTAGGTGAATTGATGCCATTGATGATGGGTCTCATGCTGTTGTCTTGTTTGTGGATTTTTGTGAGACAGTACAACCTTGGTAGTGCGGGGTTGGAAGATTTTAAGTTGTATTTTTCAGATGTACTTAATGTTTTTGTTGTGTATGAAGAATTTATCTCTTAGGCTTTTCCAGTTATGCAAAACATATCCAGAGTGCAGAGGACTGAGAGATAGTGAATATTTCGTTATCCCTCAAATATCTTGATTGATAAATAAATTGATTAATCCTTTTCTTTAATTTTTAATACTTTTCTCATTCTTTTCCATCACATTACTCATTTATACAGGATATCGTCTCAGGTTTTAATAATTAAGAGGTTTAAAATAGAACAAAGGAGATATAAAAATAGTTAAAATTCGATGTGCTAAGATTTAAGGATCTTCTACGTGCAATGGTTTGGGTGGTTGGTGATGATTTGGTACTCACCTCTCTCATGATCTTGAAGTTGTGTTCTAAATGTTCCTTGGATGCTCCCGCAATTGCATAAGATCTTACCCCCGGGCGTGATTTCTTTAGGATGATAAAATAGTTAATGCACATTCACAAAATGAAGCTTTAATTACAACAAAACGTTCTGAAGTTATCATAAACACTTTATGAAATAATCTCTTTTGTTCGTCGATACAAATACATTTTATATTAGAATGATTGAAGTAATTTTCTCCAAAACTTTATCAATATTAGTAGAGCTGTCCATTTTACAAACCATGCATGCTATGTGCATAATAAAACTAATTTCTACAAGATTTCATACAGACACAACACACACGTCTGTACTCGTCGATGGTCACGTGCAGAAGGAAGCTTCGTCAGCTAATTTCCTTCTTGTTTGTTCGAGTTGCTATGGTGATTTAAAATTCGTTGAATTTCTTTTAAACAAAATTAAATATTATTTGATGGAAATTAATTGTTTCTTCGCACTAGCGTATATAGGCTAAGGATTTTGATAGATAGTGGACATGATTAAATTCAATGCCATGGCCGGGATTTGAACCACGTATCTCCTGGTTTCCGTCTAGTCGCTCTTACCCATTGAGCCACCATGGCCAACTTGCCGTCATGACATTAAATTCTCCAATTGACTCATATATTTCCCCAGTAGATCACTAGGGGCTCTCGCATTCGAGATACACTGTTTGTGGCGACTTCCTATTATAAGTACTTGAGTCCCAGGCTTCATCATTTAACGCTTATTATTTTAGTTAATTGATGGGGAGTGGTTTACCGGGAAAATATAAGAGTCAGGAGAATTTAATGTCGTGACTGTACATTGGCCATGGTAGCTCAATGGGTAAGAGCGACTGGACGGAAACCAGGAGGCCCGTGGTTCAAATCCCGGACGTAGCAGTGAATTTTTCATATTGACCCTATCAAAAACATTGATTTTGTTTATGTTTGAATAATTATTATGAATTGTCTTTCTTTATCACTATCATTACTTCACATTCATTTTTCAAATATCACTTTTAATCTCGTATCTTTTATATGACAATTTTAAATTAATTTTTAAACCTTAAACATGAAATAACCGTAGGGATGAGCTACGTACATAACTAGTTTAGCTTCAAAAGAAATATTTGTATTCAAATAAAACTTCATAATAATCTTCAATTTGCTTCCCTGGAAGATGCTAAACTTAAATACCAAGTCTGGTATTAGCTCTGGTAGTGTGTCTGCCTCAGTTCAAGAGATCCCGAGTTCAAATCTCAGTCAGGGTGAGTTATCCGGACATGATTTTCTCGGGGTTGTCGCTTATCCTGAAAGTCAAATGTTATGGAAACTGCACTCACTTGAGCATTGCTCAGTGTCAGTTGGTCACATTGTATGCAAGGAAGTTGGTGGACCTGTTATTAAAAGAAAAGACAATAGAGAATCGCTGTGTGAAGAAACATGAAGCATGTTAATGGCAGCTGCAATTAGTTATTTTGTAATATGTTTTAGTGTTGAAGCTAGTAACAGACTTAATCAACGTTCTTCATACGTGATGTATCAAAGTGTTTAACAAATGATAATTATGGTGGTACACTATCTTTGAGAAATTAAATGAAATACATCACTATAAGCGTCAAACATTTTATTCTCCTGACAATTCGCCGATTTAGGTTGTGAGCTTTAATTTGACGGCCACAACTTACACCACGACGGAACAAGCATCATGTCACACATTTCATTCATTCATCGTCCGATGTGTCCTAACCGGTTAAAAAAACGTTAACTCTTTAAAGCATGCTGGCTTCAGCTGGCAACAATACCCTTTATTCACCTTGAATAATATTTTAGTGTGGTTCTTTTGTTGTTATAATATTGCACTGGCCTTTGTCAGTTATACACACAAAATTTTAACATTGTATTATTTACATAATTGCATTGAACTGTTTTTTTTAGTATAAAAAGGCAAAATCTAATCAAATGGAGGCAAATGATGCACCGTCAACATCCAAGCATGCCATCACACCGTTTATTTTACTTGGGCCCTACCCGTCCTTTACACATTTGACTGAGGTTACCGAGATTTGAACTCACGATGTTTAGCTTTGAATGGATGGCCAGGCCAAACGTATCGCTTTAACGATCATGGCTATTCGAATCGATTGCGTTTATGTACCGCAGAAAGTGATATGAGAACCGGAGCAAGACCGGAATAAGTACCAAAATAATTCGTGCAGCAAAGCGTTATTTATTTAAAAAAGCCTGGAATTTAACCTAGATTTTTTTCATTATGCTGTTCAAACGCTGATTTTTTTAAAAGTGACACATGGTTTACGAGCCTGACAAAGAGGCCTCTGAGCAAAATGAAGCTGTATTTCATGCCTAATGTAGAATTGGATGCCTGGAATTTAACCTAGTTTTTGTTTTTTTCATTATGCTGTTCAAACGCTGATTTTTTTTAAAGTGATACATGGTTTACGAGCCTGGCAAAGAGACCTCTGAGCAAACTGAAGCTGTATTTTCATGCCTAATATAGAATTTGATGCCTGGAATTTAACCTAGTTTCTCTTTTTTATTATGCTGTTCAAACGCTGATTTTTTTTAAAAGTGATACATGGTTTAGGAGTCTGACAAAGAGGCCTCTGAGCAAAATGAAGCTGTATTTCATGCCTAATATAGAATTGTATGCCTGGAATGTAGCCTAGTTTTTGTTTTTTTTCATTATACTGTTCAAATGGTGATTTTTTAAAGTGATACATGGTTTACGAGCCTGACAAAGAGGCCTCTGAGGAAAATGAAGCTATATTTTCACGCCTAATATAGAATTGGATCCTGCGAACTACATTCGTTAGTTTGCATCCATAAATAAAATCTGAATCTCCAATCTTTTAGTGTTGAAATTGCTTTTAGAATTTAGGAGACCTTAAAACATGTACTTTCAGTGAAATCTTGATATCAAATCTCTATCTACCAATCGGATGAGATAAAGTAATAAACTATAATGTAGAGAAAGTGAAGTGATACAACACATTTACGTAGATCCTGTGATAAATCTATATTGTCAACTGATATACCATACGAATTAAATGCTTTGTTCGACTTTTCAAGTGTAGACTACTTACAGCTTCCGTAAATCATACCTGTTTCAAAACACAAATAATGTTTTCGTAACTAACGTGTATTTAAATAATATAGACACGTATACTGTGTTAAAATGGAGCTGTTAACGCCTGCTGTTATTCCTTCGGTGCAAGAAGTGCATAAATTATAAACACGATTTGATAAAAGACATGCAAGCAGTGTCGTATAGTACATGTAAGGGCAGGTACATCGAGCCTTTGAGCATGATTACGTATGTATTACAGGGAAGGAAATAACTTATCTTGTTTATTATGTGCTGGAAACCAGTTTGGGCAGGTGTCTTCACACCAGTCTCTGTAGGTTTAACTGAAACAACTTCTTGCCTCTATAATGCAATTGACATGGCTTTCTCCATACATTCCTCTAATCTTACAAGTCTATTCTTCTGTCTACTGTTTTATAAGTTAAACATTTGCTACCCGTATACACACAATTTCCTTTTAGATATATCAAAGATAGATTGAGGTAGAAAGAGTAAGATATTTGAAAAGCGGATTGCTGTGTTATTCCGTAACTCCATGTTCTTGTATGAACATTAAACAGAGAAGTTACTTATATATTTAGTACATTTACTATTATTCAAGGCATACGTAGAAGCTCCTGTACCAGACTAAGGTTTCAGCAAGCGATTGCTTAAGTTAAACGATTTAGTTGATTACGACCTTTTTAATATCTTTTAGGAATTGTAATAAATAGAGTAAACGCAAATTCAAAAGAATAACAAAATTTTTCGGAGCTGGCCTCTGTAACGTAGGTGAAAGCGTGTCTGCCTCACGTTCAAGAGGTCCCGAGTTCGAATCTCGGTGAGGTTGAGTTACCTGGATAAGGTTTTTCCGGGGTTTTCCCTTATCCTGAAAGACGAATGTCGGGTAACTCCAAGCTCTATGGACCTTGGGTTCATTTGAGCATAATTTCACCCATTCCATTCATCGTCCGATATGACTGAACGTTGGAGGACTTTAAAAATATCGTCCGATAGGAATTAAGTTGGAGGAGGTAAATTAAACACACACACACACACACACACACACACACACACACACACACACACACACACACACACACACACACACACACACACACACACACACACACACACACACACACAGACACACACACACACACACACACACACACACATACACACACTCACAGAGAGAGGGAGAGACAGATTTTTATCTAGAAACACATTCTTTTTTATTTCTGGTCATCTTAAAACTTATATTTCCACGAAATATTGGTATGGAAGCGTTTTCACAGTTAGTCTCGTTTCATTGCACACAATTCCCTGCAAACGTTCGATGATCAGAGCTGATCCTACCTTTAAATTTAAATTGCGAGGTAGGAGATAAGGCAATTCATAGCTGTGTCAACTGATTAGTGCGAAATCAACTCCCCCGGAAGAAACAGACACTCTAGAACGCAATTCTGACATACCAACAAGACTGCTTGCATTATCTGCGTCTCGCTGATCAGGGCGTGACTCAGCTCGTCGCACATTTGACTCACTTCTACGACAAAAGTCAGTAAAATAGTTTCGGCGAACTTCACAAAGTCACAAAGAATTCAATCAGTTTTGTGTCAATTCAGTTCACATTCACGAATTCCCAAACACTAATTATAAAGAAGGTATCCTAGGATTCACCATATTTGACAACAATTGCCTGTGATCAAATATTTATAGTATTATAGTGCATTCAGAAATACATTTTGTTCTAATCTTAGAAAGGTATATCATCATTCTAAATTAAAAACAATTTCAGTCTTGATAACAAATGATAAACTTTATTCAATAAAATATGATAAGTGAAATATCTTTGAAGCTTTGGCAAGGAGTGGGACATCTTTGTACTTTGTATTGCTTTTGTTTGTTGAAAATAAAAGAAGGTGCATATGTTCTGTAAGAGTTTGTGTGTGTACTTTTGTATTTAGTTAATAACCCGGTCCATTTTCACTTCAGGTTTTTTTTCTCATCTTTTGAAACTTCCTTGGATATAATTTGTAGCTTAAATATTTTAGCACACGATCTCGGAAATGCTTTGTTTTCAAAATATTTTGTAAGACTTACGCCAAGTGTTAAATCATAATAAATAAGCAAAATCTTGTAAAATTGTTCTCGTTAAAAGAAGGTAATCTATTAAAACTTACCTTGCCCCATCAAAGATTTTAGAGCTTATCTTTGTCTTTAAATATTATTTGTCGATATCGATATATCTTAAAAGCCCTAGCCACCGTTCCTGTCTCTCAGGTTATTTCATATAAATAGCATAGGGTGTGAAACACGGCACGATTTGATCAATATAATCGAAATGGGCTACGCATCCACTTCTTTAAACCTATACATAATATTTGGAAATGAGGGAAGAATATGCCAATGTGGGCTAGTGGTTCGAGAATGTAGTGTGATAATAGTACTTTAACAAATTATTTAAATGATATAAAAGAAGATTTAAAATAAGACCTGATATAATTGCATTCTGGGTTGATGTAGTTTTAAATATAGCGTTAGTTTTTTGTTTCAGATCTGAACCGGGCACCTAAGTGAAAATCAAGTGGATTAGGAACAGAAATTGTGAGTATTAAACGTATAATTATCATATCATTTTGTTAGTTATATTCCATTTGTTAGTTATATTCCATTAGTAGTTTTTTATAGGTATACGTGGACGTATACCTATGGTTTTGTTAGGAAATACCTTGTGAATAGAACTGTGTACCATGAGATATTCATTTAGTTCTCATCTGTGATTCCTACCGTTTTCTGCATCAAATGTCCACAAAGGCCTTGCTGCAAATTAGACGTCACCTTCGACACGGTCCACATAGAGCTTTGTGCAATTCTCTTCTTGTACACTTGCCAAACGAGGACATTAGGTTGCCATCTAGCCACAAATAATGAAAACAGGTAGACTGGGAAAGCTGAAAAATATATTACATCCACAGAGTTTGCTCTCCCTACATTTTCAGTATTTCACTTCAGCGTTTATCTACTTGGATCATTGAGGGTTCACCTGCACTTGGCGGTGCATATCAGGGAAAAGAACATTCTAAAAGTTGCTATTTTTTAATCATTACAGTATTAATTTTTTAACATTCTCTCGTTTGTGACTCTTTTTCTGTAAGGTTATAATACAACCAGGAAGGTCTATTTTAGGTACCTTCTTAGCTCTAACGGGCTCTTGGATTTGGTGCCCTCCCTCTCTTATCATTTCACCTGTTTTCCCGTGTCTCCTTGGTGGTCAGAGGTACACAACGTCACATGATCCAGGTGCCCTCTCTTCCGTACGTAGGAATTACTTTAACTTACGTTAACTAACTCTCAAATCTATCACTTGTCGATCCTAACTTAATATATTTGAATATATAACAAAACTGTATCAGAAGGAAATAGAATCAGCTTTCGTATGAAACGTTAGTAGAAAAACGGGAAGGAAAGGCGAGGTGAAATATTTTAGAAGTGAAAACTTCTTTAGGCGCGTTTAGCACTTTTTGTGGGTAGTGAATTAAACTGAGTCGTCACGCTAGAATATGTGACGCTCATTCGAGTGAAGTCGGCTCGAGTCGGCTCAATTCGAACTAACGCCCCCCCACCCACACTCATTCGTTAATTCAGTCTTATGTTGTCCATACCGCTATACACGTAGATTTTCTGTCGCATTCAACAGCGTATCAACAACACGCATCCAGGTATGTTTTAACATATTTCAAATACTATGAAAAATTTAGAAACCTTACAGGAGTTTCATTAAAAAAATAATTGTCTTAGGGCCGTTCTTACAAACGTCTGTCAAGTGTCAGTAACCGATCCGGTCAGACAACCTTCTGTCATTTAACAAGTCGACAACATATCAAATTCCACTTTAAACAATAATAATAGTCTAAAGTAACAGATAATATCACCCAAGTTCTGTATTTGAATAATTAAAACCATAATAACGAAAAATAAAACGTGTGTGCTGCTTGGAATGAAAACTGTTAGGAATTAGTGAAGGGGATGTTTCATTTAAGAACTGGTTATTTTTATTGACCGCAAAACATCAATAAATTAAATGAAAATAATAAAATCATCACATATCACTATTAAAATGGCGTTTTGCGTTCATTTTCATTTACAACTTATAGGTTATGTTTTACCACAAACTGAAAGACCGACCAAGGGTCAAAAGCTTTGATATATTAATTTGAGTTTTATAGAATAAAATATTTAAATATATTATTTAGTTGGGCAATAAAGATTTAAATTCAAAACATCGGACAAAAACATCGATGTTATAAAAATATGTATATCAGCAAGGAAAAAAAATATGAAAAATGATTGTGAAATAGCATGTATTTTAATATAAAAATAAAATACATGTAAAACAGTATATTATGTGATTTGATTTTACTTCCTTTATACATCCTTTATGTATAACGCTCTTTGCACGGTCGCAAGTCCGTCGTCATTCAGTTGTTTCAGAGTATTTTCATTTGCGAGTACACTTAGCGTAAGGCATGAAATGTTTACCCTCGCAACTGGCCTCTTTGCCCAACAATGAGTGTCAACATTACATTTTTGAAAATAATTTTAAGAATAATTTATAATGAATAGTTTTTATGTTTTCATTTCCGTCGTGCGGTCTTAAGCACACACATTTTTTTTTTATAAAACGTTTTGAATTTTTTTTTTTCCAAAGATCTGCTAGAGTTATTTGAATTGTATTACTTTTGGTGTATATTTTTACTGTCTTCTTTGAAATCATCCCATTTGCTTGTTTGGTATTGTTTGCACTATCTATCGAGGCGGCACGCATAATAATCCTTGGTTTACCGTTGGGTTATCATTAAATTTAGAGAACTCGGAAATAACAATCATGAATATGAATATTCCATTATGTCATGATATGGTAATGAAAATTCACATTACGAATGTGGCATGGATGTGAAATAATTAATCAAAAGATTCAATCTGACAGAAGGACAGTTGATAACGGAGAAGCCATTAGCCCTTTTCCCGTTTCAAATGCAAAGTAATATAGTGAGGTAGGTCAAGCAAGTAATTTAATAACTATCCAGCACTCGCTCCTTCATGCGAGGAATCAATTAATACACAGGGAGGTGTGGGTATCTCCCCTGCGTGGAGAATTAATTATCAAAACTAATTTCATATGTAAATTATACATCGAGAATATTATAAGTTGTGCCTTTGTGTCAACATTATATATATAAGAAGCAACGGTAACAATAATGGAACCATTAATTTTGGTTCCACGCTCTGACAGACCCTGGGTCTTCCAAATGTTTAGGGAGTGTCATGGTCAAACAGATGTTATACCAAATGCTTTCTTTAATTGGGGAACTCTAGCCCAACCACGTAGTTGTTTCTTCTAAGCTGAAAATATGAATTGTCTCCTTGTTTACTGAATATGAAATAATCAGTAGTAAATTTTGTAATGTGATATTACACATCTAATCGTGATTTATGGCCCGGTTACATAAAATATAATCTAAGTGAAAACATATGAAAATGATCTTCGGTTAAGCTGAACTTAGAATGTTGGTTGTATAAACATTGACCTAAGTTCATGGCCTCTTGATCTAAGATCAAATCTAACTGAATTTTCTCCAGCTAATTGATTGAAGTTACGAGGGCTGTTCAATAAAGAATGATCACAATTTATTTTGAAAACGTACCCTTACTCATACTCATAATTTTGATGGTCCTTCTCAAAATAGTCTCCCCTGAATGTGCTGCACTTGTTCCAACGTTTCTGTCAGTCTTCAAAGACATACTGGAAACAATCTTTTGAGAGATCCTTCAAAATTGCCTCCGCAGCCTTCACCACTGCTTCTGATGATGGATAATGCCTCCCACGAAGGAGTTTCTTCAAGTTAGGGAATAGAAAAAAGTCACATGGGGCTAAATCCGGACTATAGGAAGGGTGAGGGATCAAGTTCACGTTGGTTTTTGCAAGATATTCAGCAACAACATTGGCAATAAGCAGCCGCGCATTATCGTAGTGCAGCATCAAGCCTGCTTCACGGAAATGTGGTCTTTTGCGCCTGATATGGACTTGCAATGTTTTCAGGACATCCCTGTAGTACTGTCCAGTTACTGATGTGTATGCAGGTACAACATGCTGATAAACCATTCCATGAATATCAAAGAATGAGATGACCATAACTTTCCCAGCAGAAGAAACCGATTTTGCTTTTTTTGGGGTTGGTGATGAAGGAGATATCCACACTGAGCTTTGCTGTTTGCTCTCAGGATCAAATTGATGTAGCCAAGTTTCATCAGCAGTGATTACGTTTGAAAGAAACCCCGGATCTTCCTCTAACATCAACTTTAACTTATGTTACCTCCATTGCAGTGGTAGGCGATACTGAACATGTCTGAACGTGCCTGGTTCTCACAGGCGGGAAACAAGGTTAGCAACAATGAAACTACTACGGCGTGTTTGCTTCACATTAAGCTAACAGAATATAATAAGTTTGAATTTTAGTACGAAAAATTATGACCGTAAAAAATTATGATCATTCTTTATTGAACAGCCCTCGTAGGTAAGCAGAACTGCAGAATTAACACAAAAGTTCCTGATAAGAAATTAGTACTGCAGCTTTAAATAAATGGTAGGTAATGCATTTTTTGTGATTACTTGTATAAATAATTAGCCTCCTCATTTCACAAATGAATGTTAAAGATGCATTGTTTGTGTTCATAACCTATACATTTTTATTATTTTCAGAGTTAAAATTATTCTGATATCTCTGATGATTAGAATTTTCAATTTGAAAAGTCTCCTCGTGTTTTTCAACAAATCCCATCTCAGAACTAAATGACAGAAAATTTAAAATGAGATTTCGACTCTCGCATGTAAATGAAGAACTGGGCAGTTAAGAACACAAACTCTGAGGAATTATGTACTCAATCCAATATTTATGATTCTGCTCACATTACGGTTCTATGCAACTCAAAGCTTACAAATGGTGATTGGGGATATATTTAATATAAATAAAGGGACTGCATTTAGAACAATACACAAGGATACAAGGGAGACTGCAGCTTTAAGATTTCATTTCATCATGATGGCCATGATAAAAGTGAAATAAGAAGGGTTATCTGAGATTTAAAGTTAGCGGAACACATCTTCTCTTTTGTTTGAACTTTCATTTTTTTGTTCATGTTTCCAGCTCACTGTATAGTAAACAGACGAAAATGGAAAAGACGTACATTGGGCATATAATGCAGACAAAGTAAGGCAAATAATTAACTTTTGATAAATACTGTTTCAATATGGAGTAAACTCTTACACTGTTTATTTTAAATAACATTATTTCTAGGACAAATAACCATAAAGCGAAAGATTTATTTAGTTTTTGTTATGAATAGATTGGATACTCTGTGCACTTGAATTAAACAGAGTCGAATAATTCTGATAACTCCCAAGTTCTTTCGATACAACACGAAAGTTACAACATGTTTGGCGATGTTGCCGCATTTATTTTTGTAATCTCGGATCAGTACTAAACGGTGTTCATCTGATTTAAGATCAGCATTTTACAAACCACGCGGGTTCGAAAACTTATTTCAATTATGATCTTCGATTATAAATGAACTGCAATTAGCGATTTTTATGCAATCGGGCCTATGTGTTTCAAATGGGAAGGTGTTTGTCCTTGAGCGCTAATAGGTAAGCAACCAATCGGAGTACTGTGGTGTTGTATTGCATTGCCCCTGAGTGGTATGTGACGAGCTCCAAACTAATCAATCTCTTAATAAATACTACTCGCGCTGAGACAATGTTCAGATTTTGCAATAACTGATCCATGAGGAGGCAAGAGTAATGTATCTAGCATAGCCATATTTTTATTTAAATAGTTCTAATACAAATAAATAAAGTAGATACCATTATATTATAACAATGCATTGTGACGTAAGCACTGTAATGAATATCATTATTGGTTGGCACGTATGTGTGAACGTATATTTGAAATTACTCAGAACTGAAACGTAAACATTTGACATGACGTGATAAAAAAAAATATGTACTTTGAATAAGCCAAGGTGTTTGTTAAATTCGATGAGAGGAAACGATACACTTCTTGCTAGTCTGTCAGAACGTGTCTGGTCACATTATATCTTTGTTTATGAATGGTTCCTAATCTCTATTTACTCTAGAGAGTTCAAAGCAGCATTATTGAGTGACTCTTCCATGTAAAAGTGTATCAGCCGGATCAATGAGACACGATCCACCTTTCCCCCCTTACTACTGCTAGAACAATCCAATAGAGTTAATGTGGGTTCAAATTATGTTGCAAATAGAAATAATATTTTTAAAATGACTGACGTTGAACGACTTATTCACGAAGAAATTGACAAGGAACACAACAAGACTGGGAAAACTACGTGAGACATCAGATAAACTACAAGAAGGCGACTTTTGGAAAGAAAAAACACGTAACGAGATTTTGGAACCTATCATCATAATTTTGCAGTACTCAGACGTTGAAGGCAATGACAATGACAATAAACGTAAGTGATATTCACAGCTATATGGATACACCGCTGATATTATCGTTGGACTAGAAAAATAAGTAATTCATAAACTATAATTAACATCAAACTAAATATTTAAAACATTTGCGTAATATACGAATATCCATATTGTAATTGTTTTCAACAACTGTATTGTTATAAAACTTTTTAAAATTCAGTTTGCGTTCCTTTACGTCTAGCGCCACGAGCACTCGCAAGTGTGCGACAGAGGGAAATATAAAAGGAGTGGGGATAGCGAGGTGACAATGGTAAAGGCTCTAACGCATCTGATTCGCTACAGACGAGAACTCTTCCAATTTGAAACACATAAGAGATATTGCTTGTTAAAGGATATATGCTCCAGGTATATAAGAAAACAATGATAGCTCACCGAGGCGATAGGGATAGCGTACACCCTTCTCAGTTTAGTCGTCCTCCGTGATGGAGGGTAACATTCTAGCCTATGGTTCCCGAAGTCACGAGTTCAAATCCGGTGGAGGGTCCTGGAATTTTTTCTGGCGTGAAATGTCATAGCTTGGTTTACTTCGAAAGGTGGTCTCGTGTCGCAGACTTAAGACGCGCAAAAAAGCATAAGTCTAAAACAACATTAAAGGTCTTTTCATACTCAATGTAGGATAAGACGATGATAACCTGCAAAATAGTTGTAAACCCCGGCTGTCATTCTTCATTTGAAGCGAATCTTTGTACACCAAGAACAAGTTTAAGCTTCAGGAAGAGATGGACGTCTGATGGAGCTATATCGGGCGAATAGGGGAGGTGTGGAATAAGGTATGTATAAGGTGTCATATCTTAGTTTGTGTAATTTTGCCATGGCGACGGCACATGTGCAGGCGTGCATTGTCTTGATGGAAGATGACCTTCTTCCCTGCTAAGCCTAGTCTTTTTTGCGTATATTTAGCTATAATTGGTCGAGGAGGTTAGCATAGCATTATCTAGTAATGTTTGCCCACTGGGGCGATAATATACAAACAGAATCCTTTTCACATCCCAGAAAACTGATGCAATGACCTTTCCAGTCAAAAGAATTGTTTTTGCTTTATTTGGTAGCAGAGAAACGGCGTGCTTCCACTGTTTTGACTGTGGGATATACACGATGTTCATTTTTATTCATTTCCCGCCCTCCGATTGAGCAAGAATGACGTCATAGTCGACTGGTGAGTCTATCTTGAAATCAGTGCCCTCTACGGAGAAGAAGCGGTAATTTTTGCGGAACAGTAAGCAAAGTGCAGCTCTCCAAGTGTGGTCTCTCTGATAACTAATACAACCAGCTTCCCCTGGATATGAACACAGACCACCGCGTCTTCATGTTTGAGTGCTACTCTCGTACCGGCATTAAAATTGGTGCGACATATAAATACAATTTAAACCGCTATCGGTTGCTATGCAACGCTATCCTGCATTCAGACAAGTCCCTCGGAGCGTAATGTTGTCAAAAGTGTCCGCTAACGTCAAATTGACATTCTTTTGTTTGCAACATAAACGTCTTACGTTTTATCAGTATACGATATAAACGTTTTGTCATTCACACGCTTAATTAAAACGTCTATTAATGTTGGTATCCTTATGTCTTTTAAAACCAATAGGTACATCAAACATTTCCAAGATACAGGAACAGTTAGACACTGGACGCTATAAAGTGACTGGTCCCAATCTAGAAGCAATAAATAATGTTATGACAGAAAGACCTCAAGTATACCTTCTCGCAATACAGACAGTGTTTAAGGGGAATAGAGAAAGGAAATATAAGAAAATGGACACATAAGACTATGTACTAGAGATATTTTCTTGTTTAAACTTGGATAAAAGCTTTGTACATATTGTAACACTAATTTATTTTTCATTACTAGAACATGTTCTGTTAATTTTCTGGTTTGTAATGAAGTTACACTGTGAGGAAACTGTGAGTGATGAGATCAAATTGAAGTATTTCTGTTTTATTTGACAAGTTTACGATATGCATATATGTCTACTATAACACAAAAACAGATGTTCATTGAGAAATAAGTGTTCATTGACTTATCATTTCGTATATTCTTCATTGTATACTTTTATGGCTGCACAATTAGCTTTGCAGTGGTTTGCAATATATAGTTTTTTTTTTTTTTTTTTTTTTAAAAAAAGCGTTATCGCATCTGCGCACCAGGCGAAATTACGCACCTTTATATTACGCGGGCAGACCCAGCTTTGAAATAGTATATTCACCTGCCGGTAGAGGGAGACCTCAAAACTGCTGTCAACACATCAAGTACGATCGCAAGCTGCTAGGAGAATCGTATATAAACTTGCTCCATCAGCGATGCTATTGTTGACGTCAAATTTTGCGCGGTAAAGCAACAGATGAAAATGAACACCGTGTAGTAGTGGACCCAAGTTTCATCTATGGTTACACACCAGTGCGCAACATCTTGTTCGTTGCTCCTAAACCGGGTCAAGCATTGCTCCGATACTTCCATTCTCATGCATTTTTGATCCTGCGTCAAGAGTCGTGGCATCCATCTTGCAAATAATTCTTTCATATCTAATTGTTCAGTCAAAACGTGACACACACACTTTCGGATATATGGCAAGATTGAGTAGTTTTAAGCACTTTCAATAGGTGATCCTCTAGTACCATTTTGTGCACTTTTGCAATGATTTCTGGTGTAGTAACACATGTTGGCCGGCCACTGCATGGATCATCATGTAAGCTCGCCCGACCAAGTTTAAATTCATTTTTACACTTGGAAACAGTTGAATATTAGGAAGCCGGGTCCCCTAGTCTATTAGAAAAATTGGCATGAATGTCCTTTGTTTCTATGCCTTTCTTTACGAAATACTTAATCACTAATCGAATCTTGATTCTTTGCATATTTACAAATCACTGCACTGAAACAACAATAGAGCCAGGTTACCACTACAGTTATCTTATAAGAACACTGACTGACACACATGTTTACAGCCAATAGCCCAATAAATATCGTGTAAACAACTTGTGGTGCTAGGACTGACCTTTCGCTCATAAGACCACCCTTGTAAATTTACCAGCGACTATTTAAGTTTGATTGTGTGCCATCAACAAGTTGAAAACATTTGAATTCAAACTTTTAAGGTTTCTATAAACATTTTAAATAACAATTTGTACCCAAATCTTTCCTTTTAAACCACTGCTTTGAAAAAAGTGGAAATATTTAAATAATTATTTCTATAAAATATACTTAAACGTCTACTGCATTCAATAACATATTTTCAAAGACAAGTATTTCAAAAATGTTATGCTGTGCTAAAGTGTCAGGATTTCAATAGATTTACACGAAGGCTATTGAACGGATCTGCTTATTAACTGGGTATGTTTTGCATAACGTTCAAGACGGCAATTTAGCGTGTGCTTAACGTCATCATGTTCTGGTTTCCCAATCCATTAACAGTCCCATCTATCATTAACGCGTCGGTTACCACTCAGTCAGTTAACTATTGCTATATATCGCCTCTACAACATAGATACATCTTGTCCGAACTCTCGTTTCCCAGCTGTTCAATTAAAAATGTTAAAACAGGTTTCGTAAACCACTCCGGCGATTCTTCAGTGCCAGGACAAGAAACAAATGAGGCAGACAACGTTTAGCACAGAAAGAGCTATCTACTGCACTCACACGAGTTTCTCTACTCACTCTTGTACAACTGTGCAACTATTCTTCCTATTTTTCTTTCATCTCAATCCCGAGAGACATAGATTGCAATACACTTAAGGGAAGGCGGAACAGCCCCTCTGAAAAATGTTAAAATGAGAGTTTTCTGGAGCGCTTAGCTCAAGAACAACTGAACGCATCAATTTGAAACTTTTACTTGTTATTTTACAACACTTTCACAATGCACTTAAGATAATAGATACATTTTGAGGTTTTAGTACAGGATATGTGATTTTTTAAAAGAAATATCTTGAATTTACTTCTAAAAATATTCAAGATTTATATTTTTTAATTTAAATTTTCATATATCTTTCTACAAGCACATTTAGAAAACAGTTTAAGTATTTGATGGATAGAGTCAACATGAAAAATTCAATGCCATGGCTATCCATCAAACATCTTAGCCTATATACGGCTAGTGTGGAGAAATGATTAATTTCCATCAATTAACTAAAATAAGAGTTAAATGATGAAGCCTGGGACTTAAGTACTTACAATAGTAAGTCGCCACAAACGGTGTATCTCGGATGCGAGAGCCCCTTGTGGTTTACCGGGGAAATATACGAGTCAACTGGAGAATTTAATGTCAGGAAGGCACGTTGGCCATGGTAGCTCAAAGGTTAAGAGCGACTGGACGGAAACCAGGAGATCCGTGGTTCAAATCCCGGCCATGGCATTGAATTTTTCATGTTGACTCTATCCATCAATTATCTTAGCCTATATACGGCTAGTGTGGAGAAATGATTAATTTCCATCAATTAACTAAAAGTTTAACTATTGCTTCAATCCCAAAAAATGTAGACTTGTAGCTGCAGAAGCTTCAGAGATGAGCGCACCAAAAGTAATAGGGTTGTTCAATAAAGAATGATCACAATTTTTTTGGCAACTTACCTTTACTCATCCTCAAAATTTTGATGGTCCTTCTCAAAATAGTCTCCCCTAAATTCAATGCACTTGTCCCAGCGTTTCTGCCAGTATTCAAACACATGTTAGAAACCACTTTTTGAGAGATCCTTCAAAATCGCCTCCGCAGACTTCACCACTGCTTCTGATAATGAATAATGCCTCCCACGAAGGCGTTTCTTCAAGTTAGGGAATAGGAAAAAGTCACATGGGACTAAATCCGGACTATAAGGAGGGTGAGGGAGGCACTTCACGTTGATTTTTGCAAGATATTCAGCAACAACATTGGCAATATCCGCACGCGCATAATCGTTGTGCAGCATCCAGCCTGCCTCACGGAAATGTGGTCTTTTGCGCCTGATATGGACTTGCAATGTTTTCAGGACATTCCTGTAGTATTGTCCAGTTACTGATGTGTGTGCAGGTACAACATGCTGATAAACCATTCCATGAATATCAAAGCATGAGAAGACCACAGCTTTCCCAGCAGAAGCAACCACTTTTGGTTTTTTTGGTAATTGGTGATAAAGGAGATTTCCACACTGAGCTTTGCTGTTTGCTCTCAGGATCAAAATGATGTAGCCAAGTTTCATCAGCAGTGATTACGTCTGAAACAAACTCCGTATCTTCCTCTAACATAAACTTTAACTGCATGCAGGCCTGTATGCGAATGTATTTTTGTTCGGGAATTAACAGTCTTGGAACCCATCGCGCACAAACACGTCTCATGTGTAATGTTTCTGTCACCAACGTGTGGGTGGCACCCAATGAAATTTTCAGTATTTCAGAAAGTGATCTTAAGGTAATTCGGCGATCTTCTCTCACAATGGCAACAACAGTGTTGATTTTTTTTTCTTTACATAAGAGCAGTAACTGGAGCACCGGGTACACGTTTGAAATTGTCTCCCCTCTTTAAACATTTTAAAGCACCTTCGAGCTGTGCTGTAGGGAAGAACACACTCTCCACAGGCCTCCTGTAACATTGCATAGACCTCAACTGAACATCTGTTGAGACGAAAGCAGAATTTCCAAGCCGCATATAGTTCCTCGCGTGTTACCTCTATTGCAGCGGTAGGCGACACTGAACATATCTGAACTTGCCTGGTTCTCACATGCGGGAATAAGGAGTACCAACAATGAAACTACTACGGCGTGTTTGTTTCACATTAAGCTAACAGAATATAATAAGGTTGAATTGTTGTGCGAAAAATATTGACCATAAAAATGATGATCATTCTTTATTGAACAGCCCTCGTACAAGAAATAAACAGAGAAAAACAGTATAAAAGTTTTGCTTTGTTGGAACTCCACCTCAGAATTTCCCCAGATCCATATTCTGCATCTTTTTTATCATCAGCATCTTTGCTCTTTCGTTTGTTACTCCTTCTGTTCTTCATAGAGTCCAAGGTCACTTACTCTATGGTATTAGGGATTATTTTGTTAAATTTTGCGGGCGGTTCTGGTAAACTGATGTCTTACCTGCTTCAATTCCCTTGCGAATACTTCTCAAGTAATAAGCAAACCTTACATTTACTTCTGTACCACTTTCAATTGTTCTGGATGTTTGAAATATATATTGTTTATTACACTTTTGACAACTGAGTGATAATGTAGCCAATAATTCATTTCATTTCTTTGCGTCATCTGATATGACAACAATTTCCATGTTGACAAGATTTACACTGTACAAAGTTTCTATATCTATTAACTGAAAACTTATTGATCTAATATTATTATTTACTTTAGTTAAATTGTCATCACTGCCATTACCCAATGAATAAACCAATTTTTTCCTTGAAGAACTAATTTTCACTTTACATTCATCGCCAATGGTTGAGGTTAGGTTTGACGAAGTCAATATATTGTCATGTGTTACTACACGTTTTCCATTTTAGGAGTTGTAACTCTTTAATTATGTAATCGTGATTATTTAAACTGTTTATACTGGTTCCAATGTCGATTTCTTACACCAAAATTATTACTTCTTCCCATCTTGAAAACAGCACTAGTAATTCAAAGCATACTAAACAAAGCATGGAAGAATTAACATCAGATGTACAGATTAATATTATATGACAAAAGAAGGACGTCCTTTCCTAATAAGTGTGTGCTCTTCAATAAGGTTACAACAAGGAGAGAACACAGTTACAAATGGCTAATAGGGGCGTGGCACAGGACTTTTAAAACTATGGGACAGGAAAATAAATGTCATTATTCGCTTCTACTAACATCAGGGAAGATTATTTTGGCTATAACTCATTTTGTGGAATTTTAGCCCAGAATGCCGTTCTGGCTCCCGTTAAGCGATAGTCATCTCTTTTAAGCCCGCCTCGGTAGCGTACATGGTAGCGTGTCTGCCTCACGTTCAAGGGGTCCCAAGTTCGAATCTCGTGTGTAGGCCAAATTCTGGTCAGAGTTACACTGAAAAATCCAATGCCATAGCAGGAATTTCATCACGGATCTCCCGGTCTCATTCAGGTTGCTCTAACCATTGAGCTACCTTGGCCAACGTACTAGTATGACATTAAGTTTCCAACTGACTCGTATTATTCAGGTAAACCACTAAGAAATTCTCATGACCATGACCATGAGGTGCTGGCTGGCAGAAGTTTTTTGCTGGGTGCCCACCCATTTAGGGTTTTACCGCAGGTGAGGTATTCGATACGGGATTTTGTAGGATGGATATGGTGTAGGTTTTGAGGTTGATGAATTTTGTGACGTTACAATTATTGTACCTTCGGGATGAAAGGATGCACTTCCCAGCACCCTGGTGTTTTTAATTTAGTTTGGGTTGGGGAGAATTTTGTCGCCAAGCAACTTAGGAGATTATGTGGAGCTCAGCTTTAGCTGCTGTTAGGATTAGCTCCTGGGTTATCTTGGGTGCCCACATGCTATGCGGGGGACCCGATGTTGCCTAGAACGGCGTCTAGTGTAGTCATAATCTCCCAGTGATCTAAGAAGGGCGCTTCTATGAGTTGGTAAAGTTGCGTAGAATTTTGTTGTCCAGCGCCTAACTTCATCCTCCACATATGGAAGTCCCGAAGCTTCGTGAAGCAACCTGGTAGGAAAATAGCGACCCACAGAATATATAGACCGTAGTCCTCTATTCTGTGCCGGTTGAAGCCATGCCAACCAGCTATCTGCAGCCATGCCCCAGATCTCACAGGCATATAGCATCACGGGAATCACCAGCTCTCGGAAGAGGCATAACCTCAGGCCAAGCGGCATCGAGCTCTACCCCAGCATAGGATACAGGGAAGCAATTGCTCCCTGTACCCTTGACGCTAGGTCTCTGATGTGCTGGCGAAAGGTTAGGCCTCTATCCAATGTTACTCCAAGGTATCGGACAGAGTTAATCCACTCTATCCTTCAACCTCGGAAAAAAAAAAAAAAAGCCGAGGCCCTACCCAACGGCAGAGTCCTCGGCTCACCTTTATTTTAAACCTGGTATCTAATTATTTAAACCAGGTTGGTTATTACAAAGTTTTACAATTTTTATACAAAGTTTTATTATTTTATAAATTAACTAAGAATATTGTGTGAGATTTCAGCTAATAATATACATTTGAATCACTAAATTAATAATTTTTCCCTTCACAAATTAAGTTCAAATCTAAAAACACCCTCTAATTAAAGTAAACATAATTTAAAAATCAAAAACGGATCTACCGCAATTAAAAACAAAAGATTTTATCTTCTACTGAAATAAACTAAAAACTCAAAACCTTACTTAAGGCAAAATCTCAAATAATATTCCTTAGTTAATTTTTACAAGAAATGAAAATTTAAACATTCGATTCAAAATAAAATAAATATCTATTAACTTATTAACACAGACATGTTTCCAATTACAAAATAAGTTTAAATAATTGTTTATTTATAAAGTATAAATCCTAAATTATAGCTCATATATTCTCTCTGTTTCTCTGAATATACTCTAGTCTCTTTTTTTCTGAGACTATATTGACTATAATACTAAAATGGCGTATAAGTCTCCTATTTCGGACTATATCAGAAATAAATCTGTTCTGTAAGAACCTGTGTTCATGTATTATTTTCGGACTCCTTTCTGAGCATTCAAAAGCTACATGTTCTGGAGTTTCTGTTTCTCCACATGTGCAAGTGTCAAAGTCTTTAAGTCCCATCCGGTATAAGTAAACGCCATAAGGGCCATGTCCTGAGATGTAATGGATCATGCCTCTATTGATTTCTAAGTGTCTCAGTCTAAGTCTTTCATCTATTGATGGAAAAATTTCAAATATCCTTCTACCCTTGTCTGAAATGTTCCATCTATCTTGCCATATGTTAAATATTCTTTTTGTTATTTCAGAATTTTCATCATATTCTCCTTCTAGAAGTCTACCTACATTCTCTAAATTGCCTTTTTTAAACCAGTATCTCGCAGCTCTTCGGCGTATTTCCAAATCTAAAGGCAGAACTCCTAGCAAGACACATAAGCCATCACCAGGTGTAGTAGAAAATGCCCCAGATATCCTAATTAATATTTTTCTTTGTAAAGATAATATTTTTCTTTTTGGAACTACTAAACCTCCTCAACCTCGGAAGCTGAAATTGGGCAGTCTGCAGGGGTGTGGCGCTTTATGAAAAGTATGGCGTGGCTTTTGTCCGGATTTACGGACATCTGCCAACGCCGGCACCACGGTTGTGTGAGACGGAGGTGTCCTTGAAACGCGTATTTGCAAACCAAAACGTTTGGAACTATTTCCCGAAATTATAATTTTTTCACCTTTGTTACACGAATGCGGTTAAGAAACCTTTTTTTCCACAAATTACTATATGTTTGATAATGTATCGTGTTCAGGATAACTTCTTGATAACGCTACGAATATCCAGGTAGTATTTAAACATTTATCTCGGGGTAGGCACGGATAAGCAACCCCATTTAATAGATAGTCAACATGAAACATTAAATGCCACGCCCGAGAATTGAATCATCCTGATGTACGCTCCCAAATCGTCTTTTCACCTGTCTTGTTTCCCGAGACGATTTGGAACATAAGGTTTTCTTGTTGATTTGGTTTTGTTGTGACCTAAATGCCTCAAAAGGAACTTGTTAATCTCCCTCCCTCCCTTCCTCCCTTTCTTTTTTTATGTTTCTCATGGCAGAATCTGTTCTCTGATATTACGCATTTTTTTTTAAGATAAGGACATTTTTGTTCCATTTATTTATCTATGAATGTATCTCTTTATGATTTAAAAAGGTTAATGTCACCCTCAATTCCATAACAGCTCCGGTTTTTGCATTTTAAAATTTCATATTGTCACGGCAACAGGCAATAAAGTTTCGGCTCAAATAGAAAACAGGCGGCGGATATTGTTTCACTGCAATTAAGAGCTTGCGTAAGCAGTTACCGATAGCGCGGCTAGTGTAAACAGATATGCGGCAACAATGATAGCTGAGATAAAAGACTTGCCGGCCCATACGTTTCCGGAAGGTGATAGAATATTGGGATTACGTCATTAGATGCCTTGTTGATTCGAGAAACATCTAGTGATTGTGTAGAACAATCTAGAGTTACGAATTAGGTATTTAAGGACATGACGACTCGCAAAGTGGGTAGTTGTTGTGTAACAAGGGTGTTGTTGTAACGAGAGCTAATGTAATCGACCTTGGAAGATTGTGTTATTATGTGATATAATGTTGTTACGTGAGAATTGAACAGTGTATCTCTACGAAAATAAAGGAAGTTTTTAATTTCTTCAACTCGGTCTTTTCCTCTAGGTCATTGAAACGGTTCGCCAGGTCTTCGACGCACTCGTCCACTTGGCCCATCCGCTTGCCCAGCTCCCTCACGTCACCCCTCACGCTGGCCAACTATTCCTCAAATTTGGTGGCCTCGTTCACCGCCTTCATTTCCGTGGTCAGTTCGGCCATCTTTTCAGTCAGATTGTGATTTGTCGTCTCCAACTTTGCGGCCAGGTCGCTATTTGCCGCCTCCGTCTTCGCTGTTAGTTCCGCGGCCAGTCTATTGTTTGCCGCTTTCATTTCCGAAGTCAGTTGGGCTTTCATTTCCATCATCGTCTCCAGAATCATTTCCAATGTCGCGTCCTTGGTGGTAATATCCCACTCCTGACACCAGTTGTGACTTTGTGGGTTCGTAGAATTAAAAGGCCGAGTTGCAGAAATTAAAAATCTCCTTTATTTTCGTAGAGATACACTGTTCAATTCTCACGTAACAACATTACATCACACAATAACACAATCTTCCAAGGTCGATGGCCATAACAAACCGTGACAGCTGATTACATTAGCTCTCGTTACAACAACACTCTTGTTACACAACAACCACACTTTCGCATCGCATCGCAGGTACTGGCAGGCTGTGTTAGCCCGAAGATTGTTGCTGTGTGCCCACCCAGGATAGGGTTTAACCACAGATAGGATTTTCTTTCCGGGATGGTTTAGGATCGCTGTTTTTGTTTGAGGATGGTGGATTGATTTCGAGGTAGTTTAGTACTCCTCTAGAAGGATAGAATGCTTTCCTTTAGCACCTTGGCGTTGAAGGCTTTATTTTGATTTTAAATTGATGTTTGTTAATTTGATACCAAAAACTCTTGGTAGATTATGGGAGCTCAGCTTTTGCTGCTGCTGGAATTGCTCCGTGGTTACCTCGGATGCCCGCAAGCCATGCGGGGGACCCGATATAGTCGGCGACGACGTCTGGTTGGATCATAATCACCAAGAGACCTAACCAGGGCACTTCTGTGCAAAGGTAACTGTGCGTATAATTTGGTAGCCCGGCGCCTAATTTCGTCCTCCACGTATGGAAGACCCGAGGCTTCATGGGGGAACCTTACTGGAAAGAATCGGCCTACTGAATAGATGGACCTAAGTCCTCTATTCTGAACGCGTTGAAGATATGCAAGCCAGGAATCGGCAGCCATGACCCAGACCTCGCAGGCATATAGCATCAACGGTACTATGAGAGCCCGAAAGAGGTATAGCTTTACGCTCGACTGGCATCGATCGAGAACCCAGTATAGGATACAGGGAAGCAATAGCTCCCTGAACCCTCGCCGAGAGTTCCCTGATGTGTCGAACCACACTTTGCGAGCCGCCACGTCTTTAAATACTTAATTCGTAACTCTAGATTGTTCTACACAATCACTAGATGTTTCTCGAATCAACAAGGCATCTAATGAAGTAATACGAATATTCTATCACCTTCCGGAAACGTCTGGGCCGGCAAGTCTTTTATCTCGGCTATCGGTTTACACTAGACGCGATATCACTAACTGCTTACGCAAGCTCTTAATTACAGTGAAACAATATGCGCCGTCTGTTTTCTATTTGAGCCGAAACTTTATTGCTTGTTGCCGTGACAATATTTATAAAGAAATTCTTTGGGTTACGTCGCTTTTCAGGTTTTACTTTATAACAACACTAGTTGACAAAATTAAACCTTTTTTCTTTCACAAGAATTAAAATAACATTTTCTAGAAGTATTTTTTTGTGCTGAATTCAAATATAATTTTAGTTTTTCCCCATGAGGCAGGAGTTTTGTATGATATTGATTTGAATTTTTATAATATTCTGAAAAAAATATGTAACTAGCTATCTAACTCAAAATTATAACTACTCATTCTGATTTACGTAGAAAGTGGTAGGTAGTGATTTTCGGGCATATTTTGTATCTGGAACGTCTCTCTTCTTGGTCCAACAGTAGTCAGCCAGAATATTGGAACTCCACTTGCTTTAGTAACTCATTTCCATAGTAGAAATTTGCTGATGAAAACGCTCACCTTACTCATTGCTGACAGCTCCAAGATTTTCGAGGAAGAAGTCTAAGTGGGAGTCCAAGAAGTGAATTCTTTAGGACGTGTTGTATCCCATAGCTTTATACCACTTTCTTCAGAGAAGCAGACCTTGAAATCACTATGGCGGCCACGATAACTACATATTCTTACTTCTTTTGGAGTAGATTCCACCCTTTGAGTCTGGAAGTTAAACCTTCAGCTTGCTGTTTAGAAAGACTTAAATCCCGAATCAGGTCATTAAGGTCTTTCTGATTGGGAAAGTATGTTCTGATGATCAGCTATTGGCTTCATATGTAGGATCATTTTTATATTCATCTGAAGCATTTTCAGTTTCAGTTAGTTCAGAATCAGTTATCACCTAAGGTCGTATCTGCATATACTGGTACAGGGAACTGTTCATTGTGTAAAACAGGTCTTATTGCAGGTTGAAAATTTGGATACTTAATTGTATGTTTTGTTTTAGATGCGATTCCTTTTATATTTGTCAAACAGAAATAACAATCACTTAAATGATCCTTCGATTCCCTCCAAATCATAGGAATTGCAAATGGCATACGATGTGTACCATTTTTCCACCCAGCCAGCAATCCAACACACAAAACACAGCATGCATTTGGTGCCCAGCTCTTATCAAAATCACCAGCCTAACAACCAAGTAAAGTTGACAACACTTCCTTTCTTGGAAGTATGAATGAAATTTAAAGGGAGTCGATTAATGACACTAAACAACACTTACTTTTAAATTTTTTCCGGAACATGTTTCAGAGACTTTGCCTCCATCCTCAACCGGCCATCGACTGGTTCTCATTGGTGTAGTTGACAGAAGAGACCTATGACAAAATATTGTCAACTACACCAATGAGAATCAGTCGATGGCCGGTCGAGGAGGGAGGCAAAGTCTCAAACATGTTCCGGAAAAATTTAAAAGTTGTTTAGTGTCATTAATCGACTCCCTTTAAATTTAATTTGACAACACTTCTTTACAAGTGGGGTCAAATTTTGCCTCTGAGACCTGAAGGTCAGCTCATCCATCACAAATATAGCAGAAACTGCCTACATGATTTACACGCTTTCTTGGCATGATGAAAAAACAAAGCTTAAAACACGGCATACACAATACACTTTCGAAAAGAAAGTAAGGAAATATTTCATTACTGAACAAACTCACAGTCAGCTCAATATTGACACATCACACAGCCAAATGAACAGATCGGTACATATCCACACATGAATGAACCTGCACAGCCTTATTTTATGGTTCTTCAGCATATTACAAATCATTCCCTTATATAAAGCTTGGATAAAATCACTAAATATGAGGTAAAGTTTCCTATAACAGGTCAAAGAAAACGCTAAAATCCTATTTTAAAAAGTAGCGGTTACAAAATAACTGTGCCTAATGGAAAAATTCTGACTACATATCTGAATTCAGTATGAAAAGGTACACTAGATTCACTAATCAGATTTCTTGTGAAAAACACCTTGTCGACTAGTGTAATCTATGTATCTACAGATACAATTGGTAATATGTGCGATACGTTTGTGGTCAGTTTCCAATCTTTCTACACCTGAGAATTGAACCAGAGTCAACTCACCTTACACAGCGTTTTATGAATTTACCACGAGAGCAGGGACTGACATTGATTTTTGTGAAACTTAATATTTTTCATTTAGGCGTATGTATGATTGGTAACGCTTTTGAAGCGTCTAATGTTTACTGTAATATCCAATTGGATGTGTGGTCAGTCGGTTTCATTGCTTTTAGTGAAGGAATTTGTTAGCTCTTGTAAACATTATCGCTACCTTTTCATCAGTTAACTTGTTTTCTATATGTTTTAGAACGTGTTTTACGCTAAATAACCCCCTAAATGAGGATATGAAAAGTGTTTTTAGTTAACACATGTACCAAATAGAAATTATTAACGTAAATGAGATTGCTACCTTCAAAGATATTTGAATATTTCGGAAAGTTCAAAGAACTTTGTATAATATTGGTAATGACTGCGTCAAATCCAATATTTAGGTAAATAATTTCTGTTCAAAGTGTAGCTATCAATTTCACTTTGAGTTCAAGGGAGTTGTAAACAAATGCAGTGCCTCACTGTACGTTGAATAAAGTACTTTTCCGTTTAGCTTGTCCTCTTTTTCTGGCACTCTCAATAGTACCCGATCTAAGAAACCAAACAAAAAAAAAATTTTTGAAAAAAATTATATATACATAACGGTGTTCACTTAATCGGTAATTTTACCACGCAAAATTTGACGTCATCAGTAGCATCGCTGATGGAGCGCGTTTATATATGATTCCCCTAGCGACTTGCGATCGTACTTGTGCTGACAGCAACTTTGAGGCCTTCCTCTACCGGCAGATAAATTAGTATTACTGGCATAAAGAAGTACGCGATTGGTTGAACGTGGCTCAGTGGTTATACCAATTAGCTCTCACCAAGGCGGACCGGGTGCAATCCCAGGCGACCACAAAGTGAGATTTGTGCTGGACAATACGGCGTTGTGGCAGGTTTTCTCCGGGACATCCAGTTTCCCCCGCCATCTCATTCCACCGGAGCTGCATCTTCATCTCATGTATCATCAGTGTCACCGCCTGCGATGCGGTATGTAGTAAAAGCGGGCGTCAAACACTACAAATTTGATTGGTTGAACGTCATTGTACCCGAGCGATGTATAGGCCGCAATAGCTCCAATGACAGGGCTTGCTATGCATGGCCTCCACGTTCTCCTGACCTAAAGCCATGCGATTTTTACCTTTGAGGCTTCATCAAGGATCGTGTCTACGTGCCTCCACTACCAGCTGACCTCCCTGAATTAAGAAACCGGATTGAAGCAGCTGTTGCTACATTTACTGAATACACACTTATCAACGTTTGGGAAGAACTCGGCTATAGACTTGATGTGTACCGTGTGAAAAAGGGTAGTCACATTGAACATTTATAAGGTTGTTGGTAAAACTGCCATGCCATGTCATGTGGTGCTGGCTGGCTGTATAAAGCTGGAAGGTTTTTGCTACGTGCCCACCCGTTAAGGGTTTAACCGCAGGTAAGGTATTCGATACGGGATTTTGTAGGATGGATATGCAGTAGGTTTTGAGGTTGATGAATTTTGTGAGGTTACAATTATTGTACCTTCGGGATGAAAGGACAGGATACAATACCCAGCACCCTGGTGTTTGTAATTTAGTTTAGGTTAGGGAGAATTTTGTTGCCAAACAACTTAGCAGATTATGTGGAGCTCAGCTTTAGCTGCTGTTAGGATTAGCCCCTGGGTTATCTTGGGTGCCCGCATGCCATGCGGGGGACCCGATGTTGTCTAGAACGGCGTCTAGTGGGGTCATAATCTCCCAGTGATCTAACAAGGGCGCTTCTATGTGTTGGTAAAGTTGCGCAGAATTTTGTTGCCCGGCGCCTAAACTTCGTCCTCCACATATGGAAGTGGAGGCTTCGTGAAGCAACCTGGTAGGAAAATAGCGACCCAGAGAACAGATAGACCGTAGCCCTCTTTTCTGTGCACGTTGAAGCCATGCCAACCAGCTATCTGCGGCCATGCCTCAGATCTCGCAGGCATATAGCATCACGGGGATTACCAGCGCTCGGAAGAGGTATAACCTCAGGCCAAGCGGCATCGAGCTCGACCCCAGCATAGGATACAGGGAAGCGATTGCTCCCTGTACCCTTGCCGCTAGGTCTCTGATGTGTTGGTGAAAGGTTAGGCCTCTATCCAATGTTACTCCAAGGTATCGGACAGAGTTAGTTCACTCTATCCTTCGACCTCGGAAGTTAAAGTTAGGGCAGTCTGCAGGAGTGTGGCGCTTTGTGAAAAGTATGGCGTGGCTTTTGTCCGGATTTATGGACATCCGCCAACGCCGGCAGCACTGCTGTGTGAGACGGAGGTGTCTCTGTATGGAGTTGAAGGCTCTGAGGATGTGTCTGTCTTTGCAGAACAGAAGCACGTCGTCAGCGTATTGTGCCATTACGACTCGTGGTTCTGTGGAGAATCTGCCATAAAGACGTTGAATAAGGTGGGAGATAGTACAGAGCCTTCGGGGACTCCGCCTCTCACTGGTCTAAGTGTTGATGGTAAAACTGTTTGAGTTGCTTTTTAATTTGAAATATCATTTATAACTGTAAGTTGAATGTAATAAATATTATAAAGGCTTAAATTCCCGATATTCATTTATCCTAGTATACGGTGTCTACTTCTGAAATATTTGAATACGTTGTTCTATTTGTATACTAAACAAGCGTGTAATGTAGCTAGGCCGTTTATATTATATATTCTCTAATATCTGCTATTGGCTTTAGACCTTATTCGAACCTGCTGCCATCTAGTGTCTGATAGATTATACTCTTTAATCCAATATGTCTGCTCTCTTATGAGAAGCTACTGTAACTGGCACTTCTTGCCTTGATACATTAGAGCAATGGCTCTTCCCATACTTGGAATAAAATGAGCCAGAGCACTTCATTTTCCAGCAAGATGGTGCGCCACCTCACTGACATAACGAAATATGCGATTGGTTGAACGTCACTGTACCCTTGTGCTGGATAGGCTGCAAGGGCTCCAATAACGGCCTCCACGTTCTCCTGACCTAACGACATGGGAGTTTTACCTTTGTGGCTTCATCAAGGATCGTGTGTACGTGCCTCCACTACCAGCTGACCTCCCTGAATTAAGAAACCTGATTGAAGCAGCTGTTGCTACAATTCTGAATACACACTTATCAACGTTTGGGAGGAACTTGGCTATAGATTTAATGTGTACCGTGTGACAAAGGGTACTCACTTTGAACATTTATAAGGTTATAGGTAAAACTGATTGAGTTGCTTTTTCTTTTGACATATCATTTATAACTAAGTTGAATGTAATACATATTATAAAGAGTTAAACCCCCGATATTCACTTATATACATCCTGTATTACATTTATCGCACCTGTCCAACTATCTGTTTCCTGACAGAGGTGATCGCGCATGTTTTTGCCATGCACTGATGATATGATGCAGATATGGAAACTTTTGACTTTGGTGTAGAAGCAGCAGCAAATGAGGCTTTTTGAAAGTTAATATCAGAAGAGGTTAAATATTTTCACGAATGCTGCGGATGAAATTCCCAGCTTCATAAAATTACAGCAGGTTTACATTTATAAATATTGACTGTATCAAATCAAAGCTAATGTAAAACGCCTACACCAGAAGTTTTTATTATGGGAATGAATTTATGCTTCTACAGGAACCGAGCAAAAACATGTGAAACTTCTGTTTGATAGCCATTAGGCCAAAAACTCTGAACTGAGAGTTTTTCGTAGTTTTTCCTGGTCGTAAGGAATTTGCATAGCTACTAGCTCTTAAGAGATTCTTTTTTTTTTTTTGTAATTTACGTCCTCAAACGTAATGGGATGGGTGAAATGATGCTCAAATATGCCCAGGGTCCATGGAGCTTAGTTACCCAACATTCGTCTTGAAGGATAAGGGAAAAGAATAAGGGAAAAGCCTTATCCAGGTAACTCACCCTGACCGAGATTCAAACTCGGGACCTCTTGAACGTGAGGCAGACATGCTACCATCTACGCTACCGAGGCGGGCAATAGTAGGAGTCTCTAATAATAATTTTGAAACATGGAAACTTCAAGAAAAATCATCTCGGGGGGTTGTAGGCTACCAAAGCTGAAGGATTATTCAGAATGTTTTCCAGTTCTGCGGGAAAAAAGGCAAAGGCCGCGCCGTGGCTCAGTGGCTAGACCACTTGGCTATCACCAAGGCGGCCCGGGTTCGATCCCAGGCGACCGCAAAGTGATATTTGTGGTGGACAACACGGCGCTGGGGCGGGTTCTCCCCGGGACCTCCGGTTTCCTCCGCCATCTCATTCCACCGGTGCTCCATCTTCATCTCATGTACCATTAGTGTCACCGCCTGCAGTGCCGTATGTAGTAAAAGCGGGCGTTAAACAATACACATTTCATTTATACTTCCTTTGAAAAGGGCAGGCTAGAAGGGCTTAGGAAGTAAGAAAAAGTCAGCAACAATACAATTAATCAATACGTAATATATGAGGCTATTAACAGTGAAACAAACAAATGTATACAAATTTATCAATTTGTAACTTAACACTTCACTTATCTTATAAGAAATGATGATAATGGATAGAGTCAACATGAAAAATTCAATGCCACTGCCGGGATTTGAACCACGGATCTCCTGGTTTCCGTCCACGGTTCCGTACGTGGTTCAAATCCCGGCCATGGCATTGAATTTTTCATGTTGACTCTATCCATCAGAAACCTCAGCCTATATACAGCTTGTGTGAAGAAATGGTTAATTTCCATCAATTAACTAAAATGATGATAATTCTTGTAAATTGTCCAGGATCGCTATTTCATGTAAACTTACACATATCCACAGATCGAAACAAAGCTGTCGTCATCGTTAGGAACACTAGATCTTCATATGTTCTTGTTAGTACTACCAAAATCTGAAAATAAAACAAATTTAGAAACAGAATCGACTGCCGGTATTTCAAAATTCATTACGCGATGTGTTTTTAATAAATATATTTTCCCAAACCATAAAATCTATCGGATCATTTAATTGTTTTAATAATTTAACTTCTTGATTTATTTCATGGTTAAATGACCAAAAATGATCTGCTACAGCCGATTTATCATTTTGTTTATACTTAATGTTACGAAAATGTTCTTTTGTTCTGGTTTCTAAATTACGTTTTGTCTTTCCAGTATAAACTTTATCACAATCTCAACATTTAAACTCATAAATACTATATTTTTATTATTAGGAATTTTATCTTTTTTAGAGAAATGAAGTATATTTTATAATAATATATTTATTTTGAGGAACTAAAGTTATACCAAACTATTTTAACATTTTTGAAAATGTTTATTAACCCAAAATGGTAAGTACATTTGTTAAGATTATAATCGTGTTTTTTTAAGGGTAGAAATATGATAAATAGTTTTTTGATGTTTGAATTTTTCAATTTTTTTATTATAAAGTCTTTATTAAATCCATTAATTAAGGCAGTATTAATAATATGTTTATATTCTTTATTAAATGCATCTTCATTGAGGGGTATATTTATTAATCTATAAGTCAAATTATTAATAGCAAATTTTTGTGAAAAGGGTTGAAACTTTTATTTTTATGTAATTATCAATATGAGTAGTACTTACAGCAGGGTAAGTCGTCATTAAGGTAGTTGTCTCATGTATTTATGAGAACTCCTAGTGGTTTACCGGAAAAAAACACGAGTCATTTGGAGAATTTAATGTCATGTTGGCACGTTGGCCATAGTTGCTCAAATGGTTAGAGCGGCTGGACGGAAACTAGAAGATCCGTGGTTCAAATCCTGGCTATGTTATTGAATTTTTCAGTCTGGCTCTACCTTTTCATTGTGTGTCCTACACACGGCTAGTGTGAAACAACAATTAATTTCCATTAATTGAACTAATAGTGGTCCGAACTATAAAGCCCGGGTCTTAAAAGTACTTACAGCATAGTAAGTCGCCATTAAGATAGTTGTATCATGTGTTTATGAGAACTCTTAAGTGGTTTACCGGGAAAAACACGAGTCAGTTGGTGAATTTAATGTCATATCGGCATGTTGGCCATAGAAGCTCAAATGGTTAGAGCGGCTGGACGGAAACCAGAAGATCCGTGGTTCAAATCCCGGCTATGTCATTGAATTTTTCAGTGTGGCTCTACCTTTTCCTAGTGTGTACTACACACGGCTAGTGTGAAAGAACAATTAATTTCCATTAATTGAACTAATAGTGGTCCGAACTATAAAGCCCGGGTCTTAAAAGTACTTACAGCATAGTAAGTCGCCATTAAGATAGTTGTATCATGTGTTTATGAGAACTCTTAAGTGGTTTACCGGGAAAAACACGAGTCAGTTGGTGAATTTAATGTCATATCGGCATGTTGGCCATAGAAGCTCAAATGGTTAGAGCGGCTGGACGGAAACCAGAAGATCCGTGGTTCAAATCCCGGCTATGTCATTGAATTTTTCAGTGTGGCTCTACCTTTTCCTAGTGTGTACTACACACGGCTAGTGTGAAAGAACAATTAATTTCCATTAATTGAACTAATAGTGGTCCGAACTATAAAGCCCGGGTCTTAAAAGTACTTACAGCATAGTAAGTCGCCATTAAGATAGTTGTCTCATGTGTTTATGAGAACTCCTAGTGGTTTACCGGGAAAAACACGAGTCAGTTGGTGAATTTAATGTCATATCGGCATGTTGGCCATAGTAGCTCAAATGGTTAGAGTGGCTGGACGGAAACCAGAAGATCCGTGGTTCAAATCCCGGCTATGGCATTGAATTTTTTAGTTGGCTCTATCCTTTCACAATATGAGTAGACTTCTTATAAATACCAAAGTTTAATTTATTATTATTTCTTATTATCTTTAGGTCTAGAAAAGAAAGAAATCCATTAATTTCAGTCTCTTATGTAAATTTTGTTGTTTTATCTTTCAAATTTAGTAATTTTAAAGCATCGTTTGTGAGTTTTTAAGGAACAATTGCAAAAAATATTATCAACATATCTATACCAAACTTTTAAAATTAAAGGGAATGCTTTAGTAACCTGCATTTCGAAAAAAAAAAAAAAAAAACTCGTAAAAAGATGAGCAAGAAAAGGTGAAAGAGCATTACCCATTGCTAAGCCAGAAGTTTGTTGAAAAATTCACCATTAAAAGTGAAAAAGTTTTGATTTAAACAAAATTCAGTAAGTTTAACAAAATGAACTATTAGTTCCTTATGTAAATTTATGAATTCAACCAACTTTTATGTAAATTAAAAGTTTTTTCTGTAGGAATATTTGGAAATAAGGCAATTAAATATAATTTATAAGAAAAATATAATCATTTCTTATAAGATAAATGAACTTTTAAGTTACAAATTGTTGTATTTGTATATAAAAATAATCGTTAAAGAACTTGGAAAAACTAATGTTTCAGATGCACTAGTTTCTTATCCAATCGGAAAAAAAATTGCATTGACGATTTCATAATTGTGTCGTTCCAGGAAGTTTTTTTTAGATGATTATGAAGTGTATAAATAAAAGAATAGAAAACATTTTGGCTAATATTAAAGGAAATGATATTTAGTTTTTAGAAATCTGGGACTATGTGGCACATTTCAGTACAACGCCAAGATATACATAATTTCCTCGTTATCACTGAGATATAAACCGCATTGAACTGATGGGGAATTTCATAAAGCAAACAATAGTAATTCCGTAGAAGTCTTTTTGATTTTGTAACAGCTGTTTCGATTTATATTTAAAAAGAGTTTGAAACATTTATATATTTATAAAAGAAAAACAAACAAAATTGTGTAAAAATATATGTAATTTTGTGATTGGCCGTAGTAATCATAGTATTACGTAATGTAGTGAAGTAGTAATAAATCAGCCAATCATATCAAAGTAATATATGGGTAGCGATAGTAACGAAATATTAAATAATCTTGATGTAGAGACCGAAAGGAAATTCGTCTTTGTTTCTGGAACGCCGAAGTGTTCGGACGTTTTTTAAATTGCTCGAAAATATTTAAGTGTTAGTGCAATTTGTAGTATTAGATAGATTCCGATAACAGTATAAAGTTTTGTGATAACAATTGTAATAGATTTGGTGTTACAAGAAATAAACAAAAGATTGATTTATTATATAAATACAAATTAACAATATTAATGATTTCTTCACTTGTTACCACCCTTGTAACTTAGAGTTTTCATTGCTCGTAAGTAAGAATATAACAGAAGAATATTAAAAGCTAGCCGAGGCATAATTAAGGACTTTCCTGATAACTTAGGGGAACATCTTCTTTATCAAGTCATAATATTTTGAACGAAGGTAAGACCTACGACGGGAAACGAGATACCAGCACGAATCTTGCTATACATGTTGCCGCAACTTTGGGGCAACGAAAGCCACAACAACGGAGGAATCTTGCTACAGTTTGAAACAGCCAAGTGAGTTATAATATGAGAATCTTTTCTCCTGGTCATGTATATTCAGAGCAATTCAGAACAAAGCCATCTCTTAGAGATCAGCCCTAAAAGGACTTAATTATTACTTCAGCCTACTCTATTGCCATATTCCCTTTGTATCTACCAGAAGATTAGTGTCATTGACCATTTCTACAAATGTTTATCTCGATTAAGGTAAGAAGATACTGTCTATATGCTATTTCCGTGATTTTTGGGTGTTAATTACTAAGAAATTATTATTGATATGTATAGGAAAATTTTCAGGCATGTTCTTAAAGCCTTAATACATATTATGATTTGAAAATTTTATACTGATACTTTATTATGATGTTCTAGTCTTTGTAAGGGAAAAAAACCCACTGAATTTAAGAAAATTTTACTTTTTTAAACAAGTATCTCAAAGAAAAATCCCTTTTTATTATTCTTATGAGTCTGCTTAATACACACAAAGATCATATGTTTTGGTTGATTAGTTTTTTAAAAAAAATGTACCGGAACCTGAAAAAAATGTGAAACTGAGAAAAACAGCTTTAAGGTTTATATATTGGTTACTGACAGCTCACATGAGTCAGAAAATTCCTGCTGCATAGTCTTGACCCTCTGTATTCTCACTTGTTCTTTTCAAGTTGCTCTTCATTTGTCTTGCCTTCTTGACCAGTTCTTCAACTATCTTATCTGCTTTCAGGACTCACAGCTCATCAACTTCTATCATGATTAGCACCTGTAATGTGTGAACTGGCACTACTAACCTCAATATTACACGTGGTTTCATTGTCTATTGTATTTATACTTTCTACATTTACTTTTCTATGTTTGGTAAAACAATTGCGTATAAGCTTTCTCTTTGGAAATGTTTTTGGACTACCCATATCATATATTCACCAACAACTAGTACAAAATATTATTCAGAACAAATAACTGTTCACATACACAGACAAAACAAAAGAAAAACTACGAGGGTGGGTCAAAAAGTAATGCCTCCTATTTTTTCCCTTAAGTAATTTATGTGAAAACTTTGAATGTGGCGCAATTCCTTAAACATTCTTCTCCAATCCCCTGCACTTCCTAAGTCAACAGGTGGCAGCACTACATCCTCTTGCAAAATGGCTGACATCGACATTCGTATTAGACAGCATTCTGTGACTGAACTTTTGACTGCGGAAGGTGAAACGCCAATTCGCATTCACGAAAGGCTAAAAAAATGTGTATGGTGATGCAACGGTGGATGTCAGCACTGTTAGACAATGGGTTCGTCGCTGTAACGAAGCTGAAGGTCAAACACCATTGGCAGATGAAAAGCGAAGCGACAGGCCGGTAGCTGCAGTGACTCCATGCAACATTTAGCGAGTCGATGACATCATTCGTGTGATCGCTAGGTAACAACAGGTGAATTGTCGCATTACCTCCCTCAGTAAAGGCAGTGTGATGACGGTTATTTAACAACTGGGTTACTCAAAAGTTTGTTCGCGTTAGCTATCAAGAATGTTAACCGCCCAAAACAAAGAAACAAGGAAAACAATAGCCTCTGAACACTTGCAGCGCTTCAATTTGGATGGAGAGGAGTTTCTGGAAAAAATTGTTACTAGAAACGAAATGTGGGTTCATTTTTTGAACCGGAATCAAAGAGGCGGTCAATGGAATGGCATCAAACAACGTCACCGAAGAAGAAAAAATTCAAAACTCAGCGGTCGGCAGGGAAAGTTATGGCGACAGTGTTTTGCGATGCAGAGGGTGTGGTTATGATTGATTTTTTGGGGGCAGGGATGCACAATAAATTCTGTCCAATACGCCAGAACTCTCAAAAAGCTCAAGCACGCCTTTGCCGAGTTCTCCCAACAAAAACTATGGCGGATGTTCTTCTTTTGTATGGCAATGCAAGACCACACACCAGTCGTTACACCCCTGCAGAAATTGAGAAATTGGGCTGGCAAGTCTTACCTCACCCCCCATACAGCCCTGACCTGTCACCATCAGACTTCCATCTGTTCGGGACACTAAAGGAAGCTCATCGTGGGATTCATTTTGAAGATAAGGAGGCTGTGAAAACGTCCGTGCGTCATTGGCTTAGAAAGCAAGACCGTGCGTTTTACCACACTGGGATACATGCCCTAGTTAAAAGGTGGACCAAAACTGTGGAAAAGGACGAAGATTATATTGAATAGTGACAAATTAATCGCCAATGTTTTAGTCTTCAAGCTATGTAAATTGCATTCAATTTTCTTGGTAATTAAAAGAGAAAAAAATAAGAGGCATTACTTTTTGACCCACCCTTGTAGCATAATTGGAGTTACAGTGGTACGAGCAGAAAGCTTGGAAGATCCCTTACAAAACAAGGCTTAGTTCAGAAATATCAGTTCAGTATTAATAAGTTATGATTGATTTTCTGAAAGCTTACAAAAAGGGGCGTGGCAAAAATTAACACGCACTTATATAATTAGCAAATGAGGTATAAAATATTGCTCCACTGAATTTTTAACTATATATTTGTAATCTAGAGGAATGACGTTGTAATAAAATAGAAAAAAATAGAAAAAAAGCATAAAGAGAGAGAAAGTAATGAGGTATTTAGTCATACATGTCAATGAAAAAAGACATTTTGATGACCATATAAGGAAGATTCAGGAAAAGACAAGAAACGTGATAATGAAGTTATCAACGCTAGCCACAGGAACGTTCAAACTCCCACCAACAGCGGTAAAGATATATCATATGTGCCTCATGGTAGGGATAACAGCGTATGTGTCAGGAATATGGGCACAAAGAATGCGTCTGAAAAAGAATGTCAAAAGGATAAGAGGAGTACAACGACAAGGACTAATTAAGAGCATTGGTGCAACGAAAACCACACCTACAATGGTCTTACTGTTAGCGATGGCAATATGGCCCTAGGATCTGATATTCAGACAACGAGGAGGAAGATTCTGGCTTAAGGAGGGAAACCACATGAAGGTTGAAGAAATAATAGGGAGTCCATGCGCCACAAGATCAGAAATAGCACAGAAGCTACTTGAACGGCAACAGGAGTGGGATGGGATACCAGAAGGAAGAAGAACGCATGATTTATATCCTAATATCAGAGAAAGATTGAAACTAAAAGAGATACAACCCAAAAGAAGAGGTATACACTATTTTACTGGAGATGGGCCGTATAAAACCTATTTCAGATTCGCCTGAACACGCCATGTTTGAATGCGCAAAATACGAGGAAGACTTAAAACAACAAAGGAAGCCACTGCAAGGAAAGCAAATATGGAACATCATCAGGAATGTACAAGTCTACAAAATACTGGAATAAATGGCAGAAATAATATCAGGGAAAGTAATGGAAGGATACAATCAACAACAACAAGAGCGGGAGGTAAGAAGGAGAGAGCGACGGCAAACATGATCAATTATAATAGGAACAACACCAAGAAGGTCGGAAAGATTAAGGCAAAGACAATCCAGAATTACAACACAAGAGAAAGAGCCGAGAAACAACAAGAAATCAGGGATCATTTGGAACAACAATTAACACCGGACAGCATAAATTGAAGAAGGCAGTATTGCACATCAATATGGTGAAGGGGAACCGGCTCCAGGTCCAGAACGGAGAAAGATATAGAGGAGGTCGATTAATGTGGACTTAAGACATGGACCGAAGACCAATCCCTCGTCAGAGAAAGTGGCTACACTATAATTCCAGCCGAGTGGATTTGGACATCGGATCATACTAACAATCGATAGTTGGATAGAATACTTAGACTTAGACATTTAATAGGAATTTTAGTATAATATGTATTGTGATAAAAAATGTGTAAAGCTACTGGTTTCCAGTAGCTATAGGTTAGAGTAAGATATAGGATAGGTTAGGATATATCTGCACAGATTATGTAATCTAAATTAAATAGATAAATAAGGTTAGCAAATAAAGAAAATCTGCGGACTCTTGTGCTCTGGTATAGCCTCTAGATGCCAAGGCAGATGATGAGCAATTTTGTTTTAATTTTAGTTTTTTTTTTAATCTAGAGGGATGATATCATAATAAAATATAGAAATAAAAATGTGAATTTTAACCCAAAGTGCAGTATCTTCTCACGTTAGCAAGAAATAGAAAGAGTAGTCATTTGTTATCGTCTGAGAGTAAAACGTCAGATGTTTCTTTAATGGAGGTAGTGCTACTGTAGGCTTGTGAGACCCCGTTATTTGACACGTTTCTCCGAGACATTTTATCTGTTCTCACCTAAACACGCTTCTATGTCCTTTGCTCCTCCTACAAATATTTCTCTATTCTTCTTGCCTCCCTTTCTTCCGTTTCGTGATGAATGCTCTAAAGCCTCAAATTGTCCATTTGATGTTTTTCTTTTCATTACACATACCCCAACTCCATTGAATCAAGGCCTGTATACACACACAAAACCGGCACAACACAAAAACACACCTCCAGTTTCCGCCAGGCATTATATAACCAGCGTGTCTGGTGAAAATTGCTTTAACTGCTTTTATTCTTTCTGGCCAGGTCCCCCAATTTTGGTTCTAGCAGACTATAATTCAATGGCGACCCCCAGTGTCATCTAATTGAGCGATGAAATTTGACGCCTCCTTCCCATACTGGCAGGCCTTCCACATACACGTGTCTTTGATTGGGTGTGTGCAATAATAAATTCGCTTTTTGTGGTTGCAGCCAAAAAAGCTGCAGTCGTAAAAACGGACAAACCGCGCATTCTTTATTTGCAATAGGGGAAAAAAATTGTGATACTTTTTTTCTCACATTCACACATACTCATGTTTATTTTAACCTGTACACAGGATATTCTTACGAATGGAAATTAATAATTCTTTTCACAAACGTGTAATGTTTAACTCCCGCTTTTACAAAATGCAGCACCGCAGGCAATGACACTGATAATACACGAGATAAAGATCGAGTACAATGGAATGAGATGCTGGGAGAAACTGGAGACCTCACAGAAAACCCGCCCTGTTGTCCACCCCAAATCGCACTGTTTGGTCGCCTGGGATCGAACCCGAGCCGCGTTAGTGAGAGTCTAGCCGTCCAACCACACAGCCACGGGGCGGTCTCCTACTTCCGCACTAGCCGCGTGTAACAGGGTTGGAAAAGTAGACTTAAAACAAAAAATTCAATGACACAACCGGGATTTGAGCCACGGATTGCCATTGACTGATATTATAGTTGGTTATAGTCTGAAAAGTTTCCGACCTCAACATGAGGATGGCAGCACTCGTAAATAAAATCTAGTGAATTTATTTGTCCATCTGTTGACAGTTACTCACCAAAGTTTAATCCATTTTGGACGCCCCTTTAATCATTTGAGCGAGTTTATGTGAGTGTTTTTATGAAAATGGACAAAATCAAGTATCGAGCTGTCATTAAATATTAGTTTCTGAAAGGCAATACGCCTACGCAAATCAAAGATGAGTTGGATTCTGTGTATGGGTACTCTGCACCATCATTTACCACGATGAAATTTTGGGCAGCTGAATTTAAACGTGGCCATAAGAGCTTGGGAGAGGGTGAACGTACGGGACATCCAAAACTGCAACAAGTGACGAAAACATCGCCATAGTTCACCAAATGCTGCTAGACGACCGCCGAATTAAAGTGAGAGAGATAACAGAGGCTATTAACATGTCAAAAGAACGTGTTTGTCACATATTAAATCAACATTTAGACATGAGAAAGCTGTCCGCGTGCTGGGTGCCGCGTTTGCTCACGTTAGACCAAAGACGTGTTCGAATGAACATTTCCAACCCTCTGTTGGCAAAATAAATCCGAGTTTTTGCGCCGATTATTTACTGTAGATGAAATCTGGATACACCATTATACGCCCGAAACAAAAATACGGTCCAAACAGTGAACTGCAAAGGGCAAATGGGCTCCAAAAGAGCAAAAACTGTTCTTTCGGTTGGGAAAGCGATGGCGACTTTTTTGGGAGTCTTAGGATTATTTTAATCTATTATCTTCAAAAAGTAAAAACCATTACAGGAGCATACCACGCAGCATACAAGCTGAAGACAGAACTTGCAGAAAAACGGCCACATTTGCAGAAAAAGAAAATATTGTTTCACCAAGACGCACCCTCTCACACCTCAGCGGTTGCAATGGCGAAACTCAACGTATTACGGTTTGAACTGCTGGACTCACCAGATGTAGACCCAAGCGACTTCCTTTTGTTCCGTCATCTGAAATTTGTACTCGGATTACACAGAGATTTTCGTCAAAGCCTTCGTTAACAACAATTATTTTGCAGAGAAAAACGGCGAGTACTATTTGGACGGGTTATAGAGATGAGAGCATCGCTGGGAGAAGTGTGTAGAGTTACAAGGAGACCATGTTGAAAAACGCCGAGTACTATTTGGACGGGTTACAGAGATGGGAGCATCGCTGGGAGAAGTGTGTAGAGTTACAAGGGGACTATGTTGAAAAACGCCGAGTACTATTTGGACGGGTTACAGAGATGAGAGCATCGCTGTGAGAAGTGTGCAGAGTTACAAGGAGACTATGTTGAAAAATGTCGAGTACTATTTGGACGGGTTACAGAGATGGGAGAATCGCTGGGTGAAGTGTGTAGAGTTACAAGGAGACTATGTTGAAAAATGTCGAGTACTATTTGGACGGGTTACAGAGATGGGAGCATCGCTGGGAGAAGTGTGTAGAGTTACAAGGAGACTATGCTGAAAAACGCCGAGTACTATTTGGACGGGTTACAGAGATGGGAACATCGCTGGGGGAAGTGTGTAGAGTTACAAGGAGACTATGTTGAAAAACGCCGAGTACTATTTGGACGGGTTACAGAGATGGGAACATCGCTAGGAGAAGAGCGTAGAGTTACAAGGAGACTATGTTGAAAAACGCTGAGTACTATTTGCACGGGGTACAGAGATAGGAGCATCGCTTGGAGAAGCATATAGAGTTACAAGGAGACTATGTTGAAAAGCGTCGAGTACTATTTGGACGAGTTACAGAGATTAGAGCATCGCTGGGAGAAGTGTGTAGAGTTACAAGGAGACTATGTTGAGAGACGCCGAGTACTATTTGGACGGGTTACAGAGATGGGAGCATCGCTGGGAGAAGTGTGTAGAGTTAGGAGGAAACTATGTTGAAAAACGGCGAGTACTATTGGGACGGGTTACAGAGATGGGAGCGTCGCTGGGAGAAGTGTGAACAGTTACAAGGAGACTATGTTGAAAAACGCCGAGTACTATTTGTACGGGTTACAGAGATGGCAGCATCGCTGGGAGAAGTGTGTAGAGTTACAAGGAGACTATGTTGAAAAACGCCGAGTACTATTTGGACGGGTTACAGAGATGGGAGCATCACTGACAGAAGTGTGTAGAGTTACATGGAGACTATGTTGATAAACCTCGAGTACTATTTGGACGGTTTACAGAGATAGGAGAATCGCTGGGAGACGTGTGTAGAGTTACAAGGAGACTATGTTGAAAAACGCCGAGTACTATTTGTACGGGTTTCGGAGATGGGAGTATCACTGGTAGAAGTGTGTAGAGTTACAAGGAGACTATGTTGAAAAACGCCGAGTACTATTTGGACGGGTTACAGAGATGGGAGCATCGCTGGGAGAAGTGTGTAGAGTTACAAGGAGACTATGTTGAAAAACGTCGAGTACTATTTGGACGGGTTACAGAGATGGGAGCATCACTGACAGAAGTGTGTAGAGTTACATGGAGACTATGTTGAAATACGCCGAGTACTATTTGGACGGGTTACAGAGATGGGAGCATCACTGACAGAAGTGTGTAGAGTTACAAGGAGACTATGTTGAAAAACGTCGAGTACTATTTGTACGGGTTACAGAGATGGGAGCATCGCTGGGAGAAGTGTGTAGAGTTACAAGGAGTACGGGTTACAGAGATGGGAGCATCGCTGGGAGAAGTGTGTAGAGTTACAAGGAGACTATGTTGAAAAACGCCGAGTACTATTTGGACGGGTTACAGAGATGGGAGCATTACTGACAGAAGTGTGTAGAGATACATGGAGACTATGTTGAAAAACGTCGAGTACTATTTGGACGGTTTACAGAGATAGGAGAATCGCTGGGAGAAGTGTGTAGAGTTACAAGGAGACTATATTGAAAAACGCCGAGTACTATTTGTACGGGTTTCGGAGATGGGAGTATCGCTGGGAGAAGTGTGTAGAGTTACAAGGAGACTATGTTGAAAAACGGCGAGTACTATTTGGACGGGTTACAGAGATGGGAGCATCGCTGGGAGAAGTGTGTAGAGTTACAAGGAGACTATGTTGAAAAACGTCGAGTACTATTTGGACGGGTTACAGAGATGGGAGCATCACTGACAGAAGTGTGTAGAGTTACATGGAGACTATGTTGAAATACGCCGAGTACTATTTGGACGGGTTACAGAGATGGGAGCATCACTGACAGAAGTGTGTAGAGTTACATGGAGACTATGTTGAAATACGTCGAGGACTATTTGGACGGGTTACAGAGATGGGAGCATCACTGACAGAAGTGTGTAGAGTTACAAGGAGACTATGTTGAAAAACGTCGAGTACTATTTGGACGGGTTACAGAGATGGGAGCATCACTGACAGAAGTGTGTAGAGTTACAAGGGGACTATGTTGAAATACGCCGAGTACTATTTGTACGGGTTTCGGAGATGGGAGCATCGCTGGGAGAAGTATATAGAGTTACAAGGAGACCTATGTTGAAATACGTCGAGTACTATTTGGACGGGTTACAGAGATGGGAGCATCACTGACAGAAGTGTGTAGAGTTACAAGGAGACTATATTGAAAAACGCCGAGTACTATTTGGACGGGTTACAGAGATGGGAGCATCGCTGGGAGAAGTGTGTAGAGTTACAAGGAGATTATGTTGAAAAACGTCGAGTACTATTTGGACGGGTTACAGAGATGGGAACATCGCTGGGAGAAGTGTGTAGAGTTACAAGGAGACTATGTTGAAAAACGTCGAGTACTATTTGGACGGGTTACAGAGATGGGAACATCGCTGGGAGAAGTGCGTAGAGTTACAAGGAGACTATGTTGAAAAACGCTGAGTACTATTTGGACGGGTTACAGAGATAGGAGCATCGCTTGGAGAAGCATATAGAGTTACAAGGAGACTATGTTGAAAAGCGTCGAGTACTATTTGGACGAGTTACAGAGATTAGAGCATCGCTGGGAGAAGTGTATAGAGTTACAAGGAGACTATGTTGAGAAACGCCGAGTACTATTTGTACGGGTTACAGAGATGGGAGCATCGCTGGGAGAAGTGTGTAGAGTTACAAGGAGACTATGTTGAAAAACGCCGAGTTCTATTTGCACGGGTTACAGAGATGGGAGCATCGCTGGGAGAAGTGTGTAGAGTTAGGAGGAAACTATGTTGAAAAACGGCGAGTACTATTTGGACGGGTTACAGAGATGGGAGCATCGCTGGGAGAAGTGTGAACAGTTACAAGGAGACTATGTTGAAAAACGCCGAGTACTATTTGTACGGGTTACAGAGATGGGAGCACCGCTGGGAGAAGTGTGTAGAGTTACAAGGAGACTATGTTGAAAAACGCCGAGTACTATTTGGACGGGTTACAGAGATGGGAGTATCGCTGGGAGAAGTGTGTAGAGTTACAAGAAGACTATGTTGAAAAACGCCGAGTACTATATGGACGGGTTACAGAGATGGGAGCATCACTGAGAGAAGTGTGTAGAGTTACAAGAAGACTATGTTGAAAAACGCCGAGTACTATTTGGACGGGTTACAGAGATGGGAGCATCACTGAGAGAAGTGTGTAGAGTTACAAGAAGACTATGTTGAAAAACGCCGAGTACTACTTGGACGGGTTACAGAGATGGGAGCACCGCTGGGAGAAGTGTGTAGAGTTACATGGAGACTATGTTGAAAAATAAAAGAATAAATAATGTGTGTGCTTAAGACCACACGTTAGAAGTGCAGATTTAAAAGCTATTCATTATAGATTATTCTTAAAAATGATTTTAATGAGCCCAGTTGCGAGTTAAACATCTCATGTCTTACGCTAAGTGAACTCGCAAATGAAAATACTCTGAAACAACTGAATGACGACGGACCTGCGACCGTGCGAAGAGGGTTATATATAAAGGCTGTATAAGGGAGGTAAAATCAAATCACAATCTTTTTTCATAATTTGTTTCTTGCTGATTATTTACATTTATATTTTTAATAAAAATACAAGTTCATACATATCTTATAACACAATTATACGATATTCATTTTGTAACGGGAGTTTTTGGTTGAAATGAGTGTTGTTTTCTGATCTCAATATTAGTAGGCCATGAAATGACAATATGGGCGCCGGGGTAGCGCGGTGGTTTCGTTCGCGGCTCCCGTTCAAAGGGTCCCGAGTTCGATTCCCGGTTCTGGGTTTGGCGATTTTAAGTCGGCCCTATCCACGCCTTCACCTCTGTCTAGCACACGTGAAGTATCCCCTATGCCCAACGTGGTTCGGAGTCCACGGTAAAAACTGTAGGTCCTCTCACCTCACCGCCATCTTCACTATCACCCTATCATCGGAGGTAATGGACACCGCCCTCTGGGTGCCTCCACCTGAGAAATGGGTCCGGTCATCACTTGGTGGGGTGAGGTTACCCCGAAGGCCAAGGTTGCCATGTGGGGAGTGTTAGTAACTAACTGAAATGACAATATAAACAAAAATCATAAACGGTTGTTAGGGAAAAGAAAATCAATAATCTTGCTTGATGTGAAAAGATGATAAGTATTTTGGATGGAAAATAAAATAATCTTAAATAAATATATAATCTTCAGAGATGTGTGTTCTGTAATATTATTAGTGAGGAGTAGAGGTTCAGGAGTAAGGAGTTCTATGTAATTAATGGAATCTCTTTATTAAAGAAGTAAGAAATTATCGATATGCCTGAGGTAGCCTGCAATGATTGACTTGGAAAGAAAGATCAAGTAAAATGTAATCCTGATAATACAAAAAGTTACACGAGAAGAGAAAGAATTGTGCTTCCAACGTAGAAATCCTGCTTCAATTTCCTTATTTTTCAATAATCGTAAATGTTTGGTTACGTATGTATTGTACACATGTTATTACATATCCGTACATATACTCATTACTCCATATTTTATTACACGTCCTTACATACTTTCATACATATTTTATTACATGTCATATTCATTTCAAATGTTTTGTCACAAGTGATACTATAATAAAACATTTTCTTGACTCTTGGCTGGGGTTTCAGTTTGTGGAAAAACATAAGTTGTAAATGAAAATAAACGCAAAACGTCATTTTACACGTGACAATTTTATCATTTACGTGTTATTACATTTAATTTATTGATTTTTTACATTTTACTACTCACAATAAAGAGGAATTATCAATAAAAATAACCAGTTCTTAAATGAAAAATCTCTTTCACGATTCCTAACACCTTAATTTGCAATTAGTACACTCGTTTTATTTTTCGTTATTTTGGTCTTAATTATTCAAATACCGAACTTGGGTGATATTATCTGTTCCTTTTGACTATTATTATTGTTTAAAGTGTAATTTGACATGTTGTCGACTTGTTAAATGACAGAAGGCAATCTGACCGGATCGGTTACCGACAATTGACAGACGTTTGTAAGAACTGCCCTAAGACAATTATTTTTTTAATGAAACTCCTGTAGGGTTTCTGAATTTGTCATAGTATTTGAAATAAGTTAAAACATACGTGGAGACGTGTTGTTGATACGCTATTGAGCACAACTAAAATCTACAGTGTATAGCGGTATGGACAACATAAGACTGAAATAACGAATGAGTGTGTGTGTGGGGGGGGGGGGGTGACGGCTCAGTTGAATTCACTACGCACAAAAGTGCTAAACGTGCCTAAAGAAGTTTTCACTTCAAAAATCTAAAAAAATTTCTGATATTTATATCAGCAGGATATTTATAAAATATTACGAGGGTGGGTCAAAAAGTAATGCCTCCTATTTTTTTCCCTCTTTCAATTTCCAAGAAAATTGAATACAATTTACATAGCTTGAAAACTACAACATTGACATTTGTCACTATTCAATATAATCTCCGTCCTTTTCCACAGTTTTGGTCCACCTTTTAACTAGGGCATGTATTCCTGTGTGGTAAAACACACGGTCTTGCTTCTTAAATCATTGACGCATGGACGTTTCCACAGCCGTGAAATGAATCCCACGATGAGCCCGAACAGATGGAAGTGTGATGGTGCCAGGTCAAGGCTGTATGGGGATGAGGTAAGACTTGCCATCCCAATTTCTCTATTTCTGCAGTGGTGTATCGGCTGGTGTGTGTTCTTGCATTCTCATGCAAGCGAAGAATATCCGCCATAGTTTTTGTTGGGCGAACTCGGCGAAGACGTGCTTTCAGCTTTTTAGGAGTTCTGACGTATTGGGCAGAATTTATTGTGCACCACTGCGCCAAAAGATCAATCATCTGCACACCCTCTGTATCCCAAAACACTGTCGCCATAACTTTCTCTGCTGACCGCTAAGCTTTTTGAATTTCTTTTTTCTTCCTTGACGTTGTGTGATGCCATTCCATTTACTGCCTCTTTGATTCAGGTACCAGAAAATGAACCCACGTTTCGTCTCCAGTAACAATTTTTTCCAGAAACTCCTCTCCTTTCAAATTGAAGCGCTGTAAGTATTCGCAGGCTACTGTTTCCCTTGTTTCTTTGTTTTGGGCGGTTAATATTCTTGGTATATAACGTGAACAAACTCTTTTGAGTAACCCAGCTGTTGAATAATCGTCAACACACTGCCTTTACTGAGGGAAGTAATGCGACACAATTCACCTGTTGTTACCCGGCGATCACCATGAATAATGCCATCGACTTGCTGAATGTTGCATGGAGTCACTGCAGTCACCGGCCTGCCGCTTTGCTTTTCATCTGCCAATGGTGTTTGCTCTTCATCTTCGGTACAGCGACGAACCCATCATGTAACAGTGCTGACATCCACCGTTGCATCACCATACACATTTTTTTAGCCTTTCCTGGATGCGAATTGGCGTTTCACCTTCCGCAGTCAAAATTCAATCACAGAACGCTGTCTAATACGATTGTCGATGTCAGTCATTCTGCAAGAGGATGCAGTGCTGCCACCTGTTGACTTAGGAAGTTACTACTGCAGAGGATTGGAGAAGAATGTTTTAGGAATTGCGCCAAATTCAATGTTTTCACATAACTTACTTATTTAAGGGAAAAAATAGGGGGAATTAATATTTGACCCACCCTCGTAATTGGAGAGCTTACAGCGTCGTCAGTTACCATTAGTGTATGTTAGCTTTCGTAAAAATTATTTGTAAGACATATATACGGAAAAACTTCAATGGGCAGAGAAAATAATGTGAGTGTAAGATATACTAGAGCCACACTGGAATTAAGTAACAAGAATTAATTTAAAGCATGCAAATTATCTTATTTTTCAAAACATTTTGCTTTTTTATCAATAGACACTTTCATTTAGTAAACCACTTCGTAAAACAATTATGTCGGACTTTCTGTCAGTCTTTGTTACAATGTTCCACTAAAATAAGACCTGACGTACCTCTCTCTCATAATCAGGTTATTTAAGAAATGTTATAACCACAAAATGTATTACTGGATAAAACACAAATATCAACAAAAACAAAACACTGCCAGTGCTGGCATCACTGAACAAAAGACTGTTCTTAGTAAATTACGAGGGTTGCTCAACTTTTCTTTTGACAACGCACCTTTAGCCATCCTCATAATTTTGATGGTCTTTCTCAAAATAGTCTCCCCTGAATATGATGTACTTGTCCCAGCGTTTCTGTCAGTCTTCAAAGACATGCTCGAAACCATTTTTTGAGAGATCCTTCAAAAACGCTTCCACAGCCTTCACCACTACTTCTGATGATGGATAATGCCTCCCACGAAGGCGCATCTTCAAGTTAGGGAATAGAAAATGTCACATGTTGCTAAACCTGGACTATAGGCAGGGTGAGGTATGCACTGTACGTTGATTTTTGCAAGATATGCAGCAATAACAATAGCAATATGCGGCCACACATTATCGTGGTGCAGCATCCAGCCTGCTTCACGAAAATGTGGTCTTTTGCGCCTGATATGAACTTTCAATGTTTTCAGGACATCCCTGTAATATTGTCCAGTTACTGTTGTGTGTGCAGGTACAACATGCTGATAAGCCATTTCATGAATATCAAAGAATGAGATGACCATAACTTTCCCAGCAGAAGCAACCACTTTTGCTTTTTGGGGGGTTGGTGATGAAGGAGATTTCCACACTAAGCTTTGCTGTTTGCTCTCAGGATCAAAATGATGTAGCCGAGATTCATCAGCAGTGATTACGTTTGAAAGAAACTCCGGATCTTCCTCTAACATCAACAGTCTTGGAACACATCGCGTACAAACATGTCTCATGTGTAATGTTTCTGTCACCAACGTGTGGGTGGCACCCAATGAAATGTTCAGTATTTCAGAAAGTGATATTAAGGAAATACTTCGATTCTCTCTCACAATGGCAGCAGCAGTGTTGATGCTTTTTTCCGTAAGAGCAGTAATTGAAGCAGCGGGTCTACCTTCCTTTGAAATTGATTGTCTCCCCTCTTTAAACATTTTTAAACTACCTTCGAGCTGTGCTGTAGGGAAGAACAGACTCTCCATAGGCCTCCAGTAACATTGCATAGGCCTCACCTGAAGATTTATTGAGACGAAAGCAGAATTTCAAAGCCGCATATTGTTCCTCGCCTTTTACCTTCATTGCAGCGGTAGGCGATACTGAACTTGTCTGAGCGTGCCTGTATCTCACAGGCGGGAAGCAGGAGTACAAACAATGAAACTACTATGGCGTTTTTGTTTCTCATTAAGCTAACGTAATATAATAAGGTTGACTTTTAGTGCGAACAGCCTTCTGAATTCCAGGTCAGGAGATGGCGTGAGTATAGAAAAATTAATTGGGCCAAAGAAACGTAACTACTTAACTTGATTATCAAGCTGTATAAATGTGCTTAAGTTGACTTCACGTTATTGAGATATACATATGCAAAAGTTATGTTATTGCTAATTTGTATAGTATTTATGAAAAATCTGGAATTGATGGGCATAGTACAATACTTTGTCTACTTAAGAATGTGTAAATAGCAGAGAAATACATAAATTAATAGCAACTTTGTTATGTTATTTCCCGAAGCCGTAGAACACGTATTACTTTTCTCGAGCTCACCAGTAAATGTTGAATATTCCTGGTAAACTATCATTTCACAAGCTTAGTTCTGAAAATGTCTCTTTTTTAATCTTCTGTCTAGCTGACGTGTGACAATCGAGAAAAAGCGTGGAGGCTTGATTGAAAACTCTCGGCTGTGCTGTCAATTCACCGCACATCTTCGGGCGCAATGCTGGCATGCAAAGGCATTTACTCCTTCACTCTTCGCTGGCTTCTTTGCTTTTGTCGATTTTCAATTTTAAGTGCAAGGACTTTGCGTGCCTGTTGCGCTTCCATTTGCCTCGCGGGTCTTCTTGCTGCCAGTATATGCACATCACACTAAATTATTATTTCTGTCTAAACTCTTTCTATGCCAGTATAAATTAGGCTGTAACAGGCGGAAATGTCTGAAGCTCGCAGATCCTGGTTTCGTTTTCTATCTACACCCATTCTGACCTTGGCTTTGTCATGATTTTTCTTGATATGCAATTGAATCTATAATTGACATAATCATTTCTTTCACACTAGCCGTGTGTATGCTAAGGTTTGAATGAGTAGAGCCAGAGTGAAAAATTCAATGCCATATCCGGGATTTGAACCATGGGTCTCCGGCTCTCCGTACGGTTGCTCTAACCAACTCAGCTACTATGGCCAACATGCCGACAGCAATTTAATTAATTTAATATTTGAATTTAGTGTTCCTCTCTTGATCACTTTAGTGCTTCTCCAACATTGGCGAAACGTCAGCCAATCAGATGCACCTAGAACTGTGCACCAGGTTGAGATATATATGGAAGGCGCTGAAACTACGAGGGCTATCCAGAAAGTAGACTACGTTTTGGAATAAAAAGTAAACAAAGTATAGGAAACAAATTTTATTATATACAGATGAAAGCCACACTCAAATACTACTTTCCGACATAGTCACCATTCAAATTAAGGCATTTATCGTAGCGATGTACGAGCTTGGAAATTCCTTCGTCGAAAAATTCGGCCGCCTGCGCCTTCAACCACTTCGTTACCTCTTCTTGCAGCTGTGCGTCGTCATCAAAACGCTGCATAGCCAGCCACTTCTTCATTGCTGGGAATAGGTGGAAGTCGCTCGGTGCCAGGTCGGGACTGTACGGCGGATGAGGAAACAACACCCACTTAAAAGATTCAAGAACTTCACGAGTGACATTTTCCGTGTGGGGCCGGGCGTTGTCGTGAATCAACAAGTTCTTAGAGCTCAACATTCCTCTGCGCTTGTTTTGAATGGCTCTTCGGAGTTTTTGGAGAGTTTGGCAATACCTTTGAGAGTTTATTGTAGTGCCTCTTTCCAGAAGTCCACCAAAATCACACCTTTTCTGTCCCAAAAAACAGTCTCCATCATCTTCCTTGCCGACATTGTTTGCATGCATTTCTTGGGTTTTTGGGGAGAACTTGTGTGCCCCCACTGCATTGATTGCAATTTCGTTTCACAGTTCACGTGTTTCACCCATGTTTCGTCACCAGTAACGATGCGATCGAGTAAAGAGTCACCATCCTTATGGTAAACGTCCAACAAGTTCAACGCTTCAGCCATTCGCTGATTTTTGTGGTCCTCTGTCAAGATTTTTGGAATCCATCTTGCACAAAACTTGTGGTAACCAAGCTTTTCGCTGATTATTTCGTGCAACAAACTTCGCGAAATTTGTGGAAAACTCAAAGAAAGTTCCGTTATTGTGAACCTTCGATTTTCACGGACTTTAGCATCGACTTTTTCGACAAGTTCGGCAGTCACTATGCTGGGTCTCCCACTTCGATCTTCGTCGTGAACATTGGTTCGGCCATTTTTAAATCTGATGACCCACTGACGCACTCCACCTTCAGTGATAATGTTGTCCCCATACACTTCACAAAGCTGCCGATAGATTTCTATCGGTTTACAGTTTTTTGCAGTCAGAAACCTTATTACTGCACGCACCTCGCAGCTCGCGGGATTTTCAATTAACGCAGACATTTCAAACCGTCACAGTATCTGAACGGAGCACAGCACGAACCTCTCACTAGCACGGCTAGATGCCGACTGAGCTGCGCAACGCTCTGACCCCAAGATGGCCGCGCTAGCCCCGCCCCTAGCGGAAACAGACGAAAACGTAATCTACTTTCTGGATAGCCCTCGTATATATCACAGAACATCTTAGGAAATGTATATAGATGACACGAAATAGGCAATTGTCTTCCATAAGGGGCCACGTTCTATGCACGTATATACCATTCACTAAGCTTTAGACACACCTAGGGTCAGTGACTGGTGAATTTTGTTGACACTGTAGTTCAGCACAAATCTGATGTACTCATTTAACTTTCTTTACTTTTGTACAAATTATTCTTACAAAACCTTCTGCTTTTATTCACTCCATGTTCATCGAATTAAATATCAGTAGAAGTCACCCTAATGGTAATTTTCTTGTAGGTGTAAGGCTTTAAGCGATAGTCAATTATTTTAAGCATGGATCGTGGTACGATGGTTTTGAAATTCTATTTGTTTGCAGTGCCAAGGGATAAAAAAATAACAAATTTCTCCTCGAGAAAAGTATTAACCCTTTTGCTGCCAGCGTCTGCTAGATCGACAGTACCCGCTCTGTATTCAAATTCCAACCTCATAAATGTTGGCAGCGGTAAAAAGTGCCAGTTTGTTACTCATGGTAATGTTATCTTTTAGAAAAAGATTCATAATAAATATAATTTTAAAGCAAAATTGAAAATGTAAAAAGTTGAAACAGTTGTTAATGCACCAAGTGCCAGAACCTATTTAATTTATTAATTTGTTTCATGTTAATATCTTTAAAATAATGAAAGTTGTGTTGTGAATTAATGTTTTATAGATGGCCATGACTGAATAGAGAAGGTCAGAAACAGATGAAGATAAATGTGAATGCTTTAATCTAAATAAATGGTAAATATCATAAATTCAATATAAAGAGAAAATTATAACAGAAAGTTGTTTTTAGGAATTAATATTTGACAAATTAGTAACTTATGTAATCCAGAATTGATGTATATTTAGAATGTAACATAAGTTTTAGAAACAATGCTGATATAGAAGAAAACGTAAACAATTTCCGAGCAATATGTGGGACAATCCAAAGAACTTTTAAAAACAGAGTGAGAAAGGATACAGAAATGAAAATGTATAAGGTAATGGCTATTCCAACGTTACTATACGGATGCGAAACCTGGCTGCCAACATAAATGGATTTAAATAAAATACAGACTGCAGATATGAAATTTTTAAGAAGTGTTTAAGGTTGTACAATATTGGACAAAATTAGAAATGAGGATATTAGAAAGGAATTAGAAATCGAACCAATCCATGACAAAATATCAGAACGAAGGCAACAATGGCATGAACATATATTAAGAATGGAGGATGGAAGATATCCAAATGCAGTACTAAACTATAATCCAAAAGGAAGAAGAGACAGAGCACGACCCAGAAAACGCTGGAGAGATCTATGAAGCCGGAGCGGGTGATTTACCCAAACCATGGAGTGAAGAAGAAGAAGAAGAAGAAGAAGAAGAAGAAGAAGAAGAAGAAGAAGAAGAAGAAGAAGAAGAAGAAGAAGAAGAAGAAGAAGAAGAAGAAGAAAACTAATGTATTTACCACAGAGAAAATTGACGTGGACTAGACGTGTTTGGTGACCATGGTAGTAAGTTAAAAAACAATAGTTGAAGAAGAGAAGATAGGGTCTTTTGCATCTGCACTTCATTGTGAGTACATGTGTGCGTGGAAGTGCTCGATTTTTGCAAGAGTATGGTTGTAAACCAGAGATTTTGAACTGTGTTCGAATTATTGCTCAAAGTAGAAAAAGTATTACTGTAAATTGTGTGAATATATTGATTCAAAATACAGCTCTTAATTAAAATTGAGTTTCGAATTTGAATTAAAGAAAAACTTTCAACTTTTGATTTCTTTCATCCTAATTTTCCATACCTAAACAATCGAATAATACGACCGAGATGCCCGCCTCGGTAGCGTAATGGTAGGATGTCTGCCTCACGTTCAAGAGGTCCCGAATTCGAATCTCGATCAGGTTGAGTTACCTGGATAAGGGCTTTTCCAGGGTTTTCCCTTATCCTGAAAAGGCGAATGTCGGGTAGGTCTAAGCTCCATGGGCCCTGGACACATTTGAGCATCATTTCACCCATTTCATTTACTATCCGATATGACTTAAGGTTGGAGGACATAAAAATTATAAAAAAAAGTCTCATGCGAACCGGAGCAACAATATTTTGAACCATTTATTAACTTTAAAAAGAATTTCGCCGTAAAATTAAAACGTATTTTTAACTAATCACTATGTGGAGAAGAGACGACATCCAACTTCGTGAAAGCTGATACATAAACTCACATCGCGGGAAGAGATTCGCGAGGAGTAAGCTGTAAGTATGGCTTACCAACGTGGTGCTTCGAGAACATCTTCTCTATCTCCAAACATATATATTAGATATCAGATATTATAACAAGGAGTAGTAATTTTGCTTTTGTAATTGGAAGTGAATTCTTACATATTTCTTTTGAAATAACGCGGATAATATGAGCACTACAAAAATGTATTCAATCACAAATAAATTAATTATAAACACATATTAATAACTATTGTTAAATAAAACATATGCAAACTTTAAATCAGTTGTATCGAAGATTTTAGGCTGATTTGCATCAAGAAATATACCCTTCGTCTATCGTCGTTGTTTTCCAACACTATTCATAACAAGATATACCGCAAATCTAAGAATTGTTTACATATGTAAACATAAAATAATTAGAATAATCACATAAGGGTTTAGAAATTAAAGTATGAAACCTGAATTTAAAAAAAGATAAACTTTACTTCGCAAAGTTAAGCATTCCTAGCCACTGTCCTCACTGTTAGGATATTTGTATTGATATCATACTCGTCCTAATATTAAAGAACTAAGTCATCATCTCTCCCTGGCACAAAAAATCGTGAGAATAACTTGTCATGTTCATTTTTACAAGTTATAAACAAAACTGAACAGTATATGGTCAAACTATATTGCTGAGGTTTGGACATACAGTCCTTCAAATAACAAAAGACCCTTCTTAATGACAAAGAAACACATCGTCACAAAGATGACGCATTGCTCTTTTCATTGTCATAAAAGGCATCCTTATAGGATGTTTCAAAAATAGTTTACAGCGTCGAAACATTGCTTCGATTATATCGACGGTGGCAGTCATCATTCGAGATAACACAGTGGTCCGCGTTGAATGTCAGAGGCGACGATTAAGTTTAAAGGATTAAATACTGGGAAATTTAAAAAACTATTAATAACAAGAACTATTGTTCCCCAAAAAGTATTGTATTTTATATACATTGTCTTATATATTGTGTTATATATACATACACACGAAGGCTGCTTAATAAAGAATGATTATAATTTTTTACGGTCATAATTTTTCTCACTAAAATTCAATCTTATTATATCCTGTTAGTTTAATGTGAAACAAACACGCTGTAGTAGCTTCATTGTTGATACTCCGTTCCCGCCTGAGAGAACCACCCAAGTTCAGACATGTTCAGTATCGCCTACCGCTGTAATGGAGGTAACATGCAGTTAAAGTTGATGTTAGAGGAAGATCCGGAGTTTCTTTCAAACGTAATCACTACTGATGAGACTTGGCTACGTCATTTTGATCCTGAGAGCAAACAGCAAAGCCCAGTGTGGAAATCTCCTTCATCACCAACCCCCAAAAAAGAAAAAAAGGTCGCTTCTGCTGGGAAAGTTATGGTCATCTCATTCTTTGATATTCATGGAATGGTTTAACCGTATGTTGTACCTGCACACACATCAGTACCTGGATAATACTACAGGGATGTCCTGAAAACATTGTAAGTCTATATGAGGCGCAAAAGACCACATTTCCGTGAAGCAGGCCGGATGCTGCACCACGATAATGCGCGGCCGCATATTGCCATTGTTGTTGCTGAATATCTTGCAAAAATCAACGTGAAGTGCATCCCTCACCTTCCCTATAGTCCGGATTTAGCCCCATGTGACCTTTTTCTATTCCCTAACTTGAAGAAATGCTTTCGTGGGAGGCATTATCCATCATCAGAAGCAGTGGTGAAGGCTGCGGAAGAGATTTTGAAGGATTTCTAAAAAAATGGTTTCCAGCATGTGTTTGAAGACTGGCAGAAACGCTGGGACAAGTACATCGCATTCAGATGAGACTATTTTGAGAAGGACCATCAAAATTATGAGGATTAGTAAAGTCACGTGGTTAAAAAAAATGTGATTATTCTTTATTGAACAGCCCTCGTATATCTGTAGTAAGACATTCCCAGAAAATTCAAGATACAATGCAATTTTTCATGAAAATGGCTTAAACATACGATACTTTAGTCAAAATCCTTAGAGAAAGTTTTGGGAAAATCTAGGCTTTTGGAAAAATGTGATTATTAAAAATCTGATGTCGCAACCTCAAAAGAAGGTGAAGTTAAATACAAAGTCTGGTATTGAACAAATCTAACACACACATAAAACCTTTCCAAAAATGCTTCGTTTTCTACCTAAACACGTATATGCTGCTACAGAAAGTTTTAAATATACCTAGATTAAATGTAATTTAAAGTCCTAACTTCCATATACGTGTTAGGAAAAGTAAAAACAATGAAAAGTCCTAACTTCCATATACGTGTTAGGAAAAGTAAAAACTCTTCTGCCAACCCGTACAATTAACTTCAAAATGCTTATTATTATACTCTGCCATTTTCTGTACTTTGTTTTTCCGCGCCCTGCACCAATACGTAAGTACAGTGTGACCAACAACACACAATTGCCGGAGGATGTGATTGGAAATAACATCATTTTATATGTAACCTTTCATTACATTTATTGACACGAATGAATGACACATGTGAACAGATTTATGCAGTAATAAAGCTAATAAGTTTGATAATGCATATTGCCCGTGCCTCAAAGTAAGCTCTGATAATTAATACAGATCAAAGCGTTCTAGATATTGCTTCCCCTGCATAACATATGAGGCATTCCTGAAGGGAAGATAATGGAAAATTAATGATACAAACAGAATTTTATAAGCTGATTACATATTTCTGAAGGGAAAATGATAAAATTTAATGATATAAAGACATTACAATAAGATGATAGCATTTTAAAAATGCATCAGCTTAAAGCATCGCAAAAAATGTTAGTTTTATATTTAATGAGAAGTTAGAATAATATATATTTATGTGTTGCTTAGAGAAATTATTATATCCAATATCAAATATGGATTCTTAAAACGATATGATATCGCAAAAAAAAGTTTTAAGTCCACTGAATCCAAACAAAAGCCGTTTTAGAAAAATATCCGTTATGATTTTGCATATTTTGACTTTGTGTGTTCGTAGAATTAAAAGTCCAATTTGCAGAAACTTAAATCTTTCTTTATTTGCATAGCAGTACACTCACAGTAGCAGAATTACATCACGTACACAATCACAATCTACCAAGGTCAATGACCACACACAATGGTACTACAGATAAACTGACGATAGATATCTACTATTCGATCAGCCTGTTGAGGTGTCAGTTCATTAGGTACAGATCTACAGCTTCTCCAAGTGTCTTAATGTGGCGATTTATGGTATCTTTTGATCCACCAAATTCCTCTGAAGGCCTACGAGTACTTCATTGTGGAATTCCTCACAAAACTTGGCGTGTATCCTCTATATTCCATTTTTAGATCTTCCAGAACGTGGTAAATGTTTAGTGTTTACGGAAACGTTGGAACCATTGTTGTGCCACACGCTCACTTACGACAGTTTCTCCTTCTACTTCACATATACTTCGAGCTGAGACAGCGACTTTATAATCTTGTTTCCAGTAGTGTTTTAGAAGTACTCTAAGCTCAAACCTGTTTATCTCAATTTTGTGATTGTTTATTAACAACTATTTTTAGGTTAGTTAGTGAGGTTAGTTCAGGGGATCTGGGGGGCCACAAACCTTTTGAGATTATTCGATTATCGAATAAACTGGTTACAAATTCCATGGTGTCATTTGATGTATGGCACGTTGCTCCATCTTGCTGGAAATAACCTTCTCTCAATTCGATATCATCTCCTAAAACTTCAGAGAATATGGTGAGACGAGTACAAACATGTATAGATGCTGATGGAGGACACTTCCAACATTTTCTCTGAGATGTAAATAGTGTAATGTAATCTCCCAATTGTATATTATATTCTCCTAAAGTTGTACGTGCGTACTATTATTGGTTCAAATGTTATGACCTATTGAAGTGGTTCAGATTTTTTTCCACGTCCTACAACGTTGTCATATCGGACGATGAATGGAATAAGTCCAGGATCCATGTAGCTTAGAGTTACCCGACATTCCTCTTTTAGGATAAGGGAAAACCCCGGTAAAAACTCTATCCAGGTAACTCACACTGACTGAGATTCGAACTCAGAACCTTTTGAACGTGAGGCAAACATGCTATCATCTACGCTACCAAGGCAGGCGAAATGGTTCAGGTTTATATTGATGGCACTACAGTTACATTTATTTGACTTAATTAGTTTTCTTCACTCACGCCATCTCCTGACCTGGCATTTAATTTACTGAAAACAGTCTTTTGTTCAGTATTGGGAATATTGATAGTGTTTTGTCTGTGTTGAGATTTGTGTTATATCCAGTGTTTCATTTGCGGTTATAACATTTAATAAACATCCTGATGATGGGAGAGATGTACACTTTTGAAACGTCGATTCCTGATCGTCTTTTCACTTGGCTTGCTTCCCGAGAATATCTGGAATACACCCAATTTATGCTTTCGTGAAATTACCCGTTTCTGAGAAATTATTTTTATTGCTATAAACCAGTAGCATTTAAATATTTTTCCAGGTTGAATAATGCTATTTTATTCTATTTGCCATGGAATTTCAAAAGTTAAAGTGGGCTTTATAAAATGTTGGCTAACACTGGCCTACAACATTCTCCTTAAATCAACAAAGAGATATACGTATAATAGTGTAACGAAGTTTGATGCTGATGAAGAAGAAATATGAGGGAAGAGTTGAAGATCGCTTAAACTAAACAGTTCAGGTTTGGCATTTTCTTCGAGTTTACCCTCTAATTTGTGAAATAGTGAACGAGAAGTGCTAAATATAGCAAGAAACCAACAGCAGGGGACCGCTCTCCAACTACAACAATAACATTCCGTGGGTTTCCAGGTAATTGATTAAATATTAAACATAATAAAATCATATAACCTAAGAATAGGTTAGGTTAAGAAAAACAAATGGCTGCAAATAGCAACCAACAACGCCCCCTAAAGATCGTTAGTCATGCAGACACGCTAAAACAACTGACAGTAACAAATCCAAAGAATGTAAACGGAAGAAATTCCACTACAGTAATGGCAACAAATCACAAAGATATTACATCTCAGCATAACATACTCAAAGGCACACCAAATTAAAAAAATAGAAATATGAGCAAAACATTTATATAAAAAGTATGGGAGTGTGTAGTTAATCGCATCTCATTGTAGAATATAGGGTATTTTTGGTAAGATACATAAAGGTAATTTTTAACCACGCTTCTTTGATCTATTGTAACTTAAGGTGTGATAATGGCAACAATTTTTGGAATTAGCTTTTTTTCCTTCTTCTATCACAAAAAAAAAAGAGTGCGGAACCATTTTGTACTGCTATTAATTTTAAAATGACTATTGAATCCAGTAGTTTCCTAAAATTGAAAAAGGTTTACGCTTAATATCTCGGAAGTAATTTACGTGAAAAATAACCTATTAACTCTAAAACTAATGAAGTGAAGCATTTAACGCTTGCTTAGGCTTATTTGTTAGGTATATATATATATATATATAATTTTACCAGAATTACATTCATATCTTCATTTGGTTGGGTTTTGTTAAAGGTGAAACTAAATGAATTATTTTAAAAATGAGAGTTTGAAAAAGCAGTATTAAACTCATCTCGCTTGGAATGTAAGTTATAACTCTGATGAACTCTGTTTAGAGAGATGTGATAATGAAGCTCGTGTCTTATATATATATGGGTTACAAATAATAAATTAAAGTTAGTAGCCTATCCCCTACATCAGCTACCTCGTTGATTGTAAGCAGAATTGCACATACAAGAAAGCGAAAAAGAAGCATTTGCAGGCGTGGAAGTTCCATCAAATTTCTTTTCCCTGATTGTCCCGTTGCCCTTTAGGCGTAGAAATTGAATGACAGTTCACAACTCGTCCTGTAACCCCAGAATGTCAAAAGGGGAAGGGGAAGTTATCGTGTGAGTTATTGTTAAAGCGTCGCCTTTCAAAGTAATATAAAGCGAGCAGTAGTGGTTACTGCGTGCATTATTGTTGTCAAATTCAACACCTAAAAGCTCTAAAATCGGTATGAAGCCTTAGAACCACTCAAATCTACTTTATTCTCCCAAATGTCAGTTTACCTTTCTGTTCAAAGCTGCATATCTACGTGCACAAGGGGCAAGATATGTTCACAGAGTAACTCCTATGAAACATCTAAAAATTGGATATTTGCGCCAAAAATTAAATATATACTGGGAAGTAGTTCCCCACAGATTCCTACATTTTCGTTTTTATTCATGGAGGCAAGGGTTCTAGTTCCCCCGTTTGAGGATGTGCTAGGAAGTATAGAATCTTTCAAGGATCTACACGTTGTTCATTTTAATTCCTTATTTTTCGCCCACCGATTAAGCAAGAATGGCGTCATACTTGACTGGTGAGTACCTTGAAATCATAGAAATTTTTGTGGAACAGTAAGCAAATTACAGCGCTCTGAATGTGGTTGCTCCGTTAACAAATACAACCAGCTTCCCCTGGATATGAACACAGAGCACCGCGTCTTTATGGTTGAATGCTACTTTCGTACTGGCATTAAAATTGCTGCGACATATAAATATAATTTAAACCACTGCATACAGGAGTTTATACAACACTATGCGGCATTCAGACAAGTTCCTCAGAGCGTAATGTTGTCAAAAGTGCCCAGGTAACGTCAAATTGACATACTTTTGTTTGCAACATAAACGTCTTACGTTTTATCAGTATACGATATAAACGTTTTGTCATTCACACGCTTAATTAAAATGTCTATTAATGTTGGTATCCTTATGTCTTTTAAAACCAAGAGGTACATCAAACATTTCCAAGATACAGGATCAGTTAGATACTGGACGCTATAAAGTGACTGTCCCAATCTAGAAACAATAAATAATGTTATGACAGAAAGGCTTCAAGTATACCTTCTCACAATACAGACAGTGTTTGAGGGGAAGAGAGAAAGGAAATATAAGAAAATGGACACATAAGACTATGTACTAGAGATATTTTCTTGTTTAGACTTGGATATAAGCTTTGTACATATTGTAACACTAATTTACTTTTCATTCCTGAACATGTTCTGCTATTTCTCTGGTTTGTAATGAAGTTACATTGTGAGTAAACTGTGGGTGATAGAAAGCAATTGAGATCGAATTGAAATATTTCTATTTTATGTGACAGATTTACAATATACATATATGTCTACTATAATAGAATAATGAGATGTTCACTGTGAAATAAGTGTTCATTGACTTGTCATTTCATATATTCTTCATGTTATACTTTTATGGCTGCATAATTAGCTTTGCAGTGCATTGCATTGCAGTATATAGTTCTTTTATAAACGGTTATCGTATCTATGCACCAGGCGAAATTACGTACCTTTATATTACGCGGGCAGAACCACCTCTCAGATAGTATATTTACCTGCCAGTAGAGGGAGACCTCAAAGCTGTCAGCACAACAAGTACGATCGCAAGTCGGTAGGGGAATCGTAGATAAACTCGCTCTTGATGACGTCAAATTTTACGCGGTAAAATCACGGATAAAAATGAACACCGTGTGTATGGCAACGTAATCGCCAATTTTCTCCACTGCGCAAATGGACAGATGGTAGCCGAGGAAATAATACACGCAGAGGCGCACAAATATACCACAGTAACAGACAAGCACATGTCATTGCTTCATCAAATCAAATAGGGTGGCTCCTATTATATTTCCACTTGCTGCATTGTGCAAAGTAAATAGGGGAGTTATTGCGTTTCACCAAAGAATTGGACATCGAACACTAAAAAGCGTCTCGGTTCGTCTTAAACCAATAAACTCATGTGCAAATATGTATTGAAGTTTTAGTAGTGATTAACAAGGAATATAAGCAAAACGTTCATATGAAAGTAAAGTACTGGGTAGTTATGGTTACCATTTTAAGGGTAATTTTCAGCATATTTCTTTTATTTGTTGTAACTGAAGGCGAGTTTGTAGTAATAAGTTTTAGAACAAATCACTTTCTGGGGTAGTTTGTCACAAAAGAATATGTGGCCGTTTCTGAACTGAGCTGAATGCATAAATCTTTTAGGTTAGATACCAAAGTTTGTTCTGAAATTCACTATCTCTCAAGATGCGAGAGAAAGATTTTTAAAGAAAATTCTCGCGCTACAGATTATCCTTGAATATGAAACATTTTTCGAACATTTTGATTTTCCAAAAATTGTTCTGATTTTTATTAAAACACCATATGACAAAGTAGATGTAGGTATATATTGAATTTCCTGTTAATGTCCCAGAAGTTCTTTTCATTCTTCTTAACTCAGAAACAATAACAAATGTACAGAACCTTATTACTCAAAATGTAGCTTTCATTAAAGCGTAGGATTTCTATATGATTCATTTTTTATGGAGTGAACCATTTCTGAGATATTCATTGTTAATTGTTTGAATTTTCCGATACTTTTCTTAAAGAGTAAGTCGCTATTCAGTTTTTACATCTTGGTCATTCAAATAGAACGAAATTTCAAAGAAATCACATAGCGACTATTTTTTAACTAATTTATGTCCTCCAATGTTAAGTCATATAGGACGTTGATTGAAATAGATGAAATGATGCTCCACTGAGTCCGGGCTCCATGGAGCTTAGAGTTACCAGACATTCGTCTTTCAGGTAAGGGAAAAGCCCGAGAACATCCTTATTCAAATAACTCAACCTGAGCGACATTCAAACCCGGGAACTCTTGAACGTGAGGCAGACACACAACTAAAGAGGGCTAGCGACTAGTTTTTAAGCCTACAATGGATAATTGTTTGGCACAAAAAGGCAAAATCGAAGTAGCAACAGTCAAATGAAACTTCGTCAACATCCACGCGTGCCATCACCCGATTATTTTACCTCCTCATCCTTTACCACAAGCACATTTGATTACAGTTGCCCAGATTTGAACTCACGACTTTAGGGTTTGAATGGATGGCCGGTCCATTGCCTATCAATTTAACGACCATGGTTATTCGAATCGATAGCGTTGAGTTACCGCGGAAAGCGGTATGAGAACCGGTTTAAAAAGTACGCAAGAGCGGCCCATGTAGAAAATAATTCATCCATTAAAGGGTTGAAGACTTGACTTTTAATTAATGCATACTGTATTCCCTTGGAAAAATAAAAGCAATCGGATAATTTCTGCAAATATTAATCTTGTTCATTAGGAAGTACATAAATTTCCTTGGAAAGCTTTCATCCCCACGCAATATTACCGCAGGTGTCCCACAGGGTTCTATCTTGGCCGCGACTCTAATTAACGTCTACATTTCTGATATTCCTAACTTAGCTCCGACTTCTTTAGCTCTTCATGCCTATGGCACAGTACTATATTGTTCTCATGTTAATTTCCAGCACGCACAACAAATAGTACAGCTCTCTTTAGATCGCCTAACTCATTGGTTCAGCACTTGGCGGATCTCTTTGAACCCTCAGAAAACCGAGGCTTCTTCACTCTTCGCCGATATACTCCGCTTCCTCCGTTGTGTCTCTACAGGAACAATGTCCCTTGGCCTCTCCACTACAACTCCCGTTAAATACCTTGGAGTGCTTTTGGACTCTCGACTGACCTGGCGTGTTCATATCGATCGTCTTATATCACTGGCCTCCGGGCGACTTTCAAAACTCTCACATCTATTACATCGCCGTTCCAGGCTTGGCCTACTGTCTTTATTGTTACTCTACAAATCACTCGTTCGTCCGCTTATTACATATGCCTGTCAAGTGTAGGGGGCTGCACACACATGTCATCTGCGTCGTCTTCAAGTTATACAGAATCGCTTCATGGGCGTCGCTACCAACGCTACATGGTTCATCTGTAATCAGCAGCGCCATCACGAACTAGGACTGTTAACTCTTGATGACTACCATCGCAGGATCGCCCGTCGTTTCTTTTCCACGCTGCAAGAAGTTCCAGGAGCTGTGCATTAGAACATCGGCGTCCGCACGCTTAAAGAGGAGACTACCACAGGACCTTCTTCTAAGTGATACATCTGATTCGAGTTATTCTAGTGCTTGATGTGTGTCTTACATCTCCAATATTGACTTAATTCCTCAGAGTGTATAATTGGAGTTCTGACTTAATGTAGTTAGGGGGCGGCCTGTTAGCCTACCCCTGAGTGTTATTGTTCTTTAATGTATTGTTCTGTTAGCTTCTTTTCACTGTGATTTGTAAAGAATTGTACTGCTGATCGATCAATAAAGAATTATATAAAAATCCTTTTCAGAAAGCTTATTAACTACTATGGTTTTCAATATCTCATATTCTGGACGAAGTTTGCTCAGGTGCCTCTTTGTCAAACTTGTGGTTCTCTAACGACATGGTTTTAGTTATTTTCAGAAGGATTTTTACCCAAAAGATTTAGGTAAATAAGTGTTTATAATAATAGTTTGTACAAGAGTAGAGAGTCACATGGGTGTAACAGATTTTTCTAGATTTATTGCGCATTAGATACTAATTTTCAGATCATATGGAAGCGTTTTATGAGATCGGTTGTACACTAGAAGCTTTCGGTTAGATATTAGATAGGAAACATTCTAGATGAACCTTTAACTGAAAGTAAAGTATATGGAATCGGTCTCAGTTTAGAGCGACTTCTTCAAAAACCGTAAACAAACCAGCTCAACAAATTAGCGTCAACCCAGTGAGCATTGTCATTCGAAAACTAAACTATACAATCTGGTCTGCAGTTACACTGTTTCTATCCGTCAAAACAGCCTAGTAGCACCATCTCTATGTGAGGCCCGTAACTTATGAGCCAACCCTCGATTTCTTTTTTCTCAAGTTAAGTAATTTTATACATAGAATTTCGCTAAATTTGGAGAAGTTCATAAACCTATATTTCATGCCAACTGCATAATTTTCAGAGCTAGGGAAATTCATACGTTTCGCTCATTATTTCACATTCTTTTGCTTGAGTGTTAAGGCATATCTTCATCCACTATTTTGATTACCCAGAAATGTACAGAATTCCAATTAAAAGGGCTAAAGATTAATGTACATTAATTTCATTAAAGGATGTGGCTGGTGAATGACAATTGTCACTTTCTTATTGGAATCAAAAAGCCCAACCGCCCAGTTTCTAATAAGTCATTTGTCTCGTAATAAATTTGGTTTCTAACCCTAATAATTCACTGTTTTGAACATTAATGCCACTATGGCAAGGAGTGCGACTTTCGTGGTGGGTCAAAAAGTAATGCCTCTTATTTTACTCCTTAAATAGGTAAGTTATGTGAAAATTTTGAATTTGGTGCAATTCCTCAAACCTTCTTCTCCAATCCCCTGCAGTAGTACCTTCCTAACTCAACAGGTGGCCATACTGCATCCTCTTGCAAAATGGCTGACATCAACATTCCTTTTAGACAGCGTTCTGTGATTGAATTTTTGACTGCAGAAGGTGAAACGCCAATTCGCATTCACGAAAGGCTAAAAAATGTGTATGGTGATGCAACGGTGGATGTCAGCGCTGTTAGACGATGGGTTCGTCGCTGTAACGAAGCTGAAGGGCAAACACCATTGGCAGATGAAAAGCGAAGCGGGAGGCCGGTGACTGCAGTGACTCCATGCAACATTCAGCAAGGCTAACGAAAGAGATAGGCTTCGGCGCGACAGGAAAACTTTCGTGTGACGTCACACAGGCAGTCTGAGAGAGTGGACAGCGTAGCGCAGAAGTTACATTGTTTTGTTAGTGAACTGAATGATTATGAATAAACAGTATTTCACATATGTTCATCATTCTAGATAATTATACTTTAATTAACATAATTATACAAGCAATATTATATTAGAAGGGATTTTATGTCTCGGAACTGATTTTTGGTATGCTCGTACTACTAAGCTATATTACGTTTCTTATAATTACTTACGTATTTATAATATATACCACTTATGTTATTATACTTTTTAGATCTATAAACATAATACTTTAAAGAATAAAGAAAAAATGTATAAATGATAAGATACAGTATATCGCTCACCTTCAAATAAAGTTTTCAGAAGACATTTTGAATCCCTTTTTCCTAAAAAAATTACTTATATTTCTCGCACAATAATTTCAGTTTAATTGTTTATCGAATCAGGAACTATGAATGTAAAATGTTAGGATAATACCTAGAAAAAAAGGTGAGGTAATGAAATAAACAAATGAGAGTTATATGCAATTACACCACTATATGAAGATATTTATACATACCAAACGAATGAGGTGATCCTTGTATTCTGTCAAACTCCATACTTTAGCATAATTATTTTTACAGATATTAGTGATATATCCACAGGTTTAATACTGATATATACACTGAGTATATACAAAGTACAGAATGTAATGTAATCCATCAAAACAGTTTATGGAACAAGTCTTATCATCACAAATAATGCCAAAATTTATGTTTTCAGTTTTTTCACTTTTCTTGTAGTGTCTGAATCACAAGATTTCTCATTGGTCATTTTCACAAAATTACTAATCAATATTTTGTTAACACAAAGAGCAACACTATTCAGTTTCTCAAATAGGGTCTTCTTATGTAAACATTTACATTCAGTACCAGTATTGTGTACATCTGATCTCAGAAGTTTAATTTTACAAATTTTCTGAACTACAGAGAGCTGTTTCCCAGAGGTTAAGAAATTTTGAGAGTCTCTTGTAAATAATGACATTGTATGCCATGCCAAACCAACAGTGAATATCACTTTGTCTGTGGGTAATGTTAATTTTCCTCTGTCCAAGTCCTTTGCAAAGTCATATGAAGAATCCACTTCCACTTGTTTATTTAATTGGAGCCATGAACTGCATATATTACACTTAGATTTACGTAGCACTTGTCTAGATGCAAATCCCCCCAAATATGTCAGTATTGGCACTGTATCATTAGGAATTACTTGCATTTCAAACTCTTCATCCAAAATATCAGAAAAACCATTCAGGTTAATATCATTATCATAATTTTGTTGGGTAGGTAACAGTTCTTTCAAATTTACACTACCATTATGAGCAGCAAACAACACAGTATTTTTAAATCTTAATTTCCTCTCATTTTCCAATACCTGTAAGTAAGTTATATAGTAATTTGCACCACTTAGCTGTCTGTATGATCCAAAACGACCCTCCAAATTATCACTCTGAAATTTGCTTAGCAAAATGTAATCTATGTTGTATTTCTCAAATAGATATGGAATGATTTCCAGGAAAGATTCCAGCGTAGTAATCAAGGACTGAAATGTCTGCGGAGTTAAAGCATTTACTGATGGAACAGACAACCTCCAAATTTTTAGCCAATGACACATTTTACTTAGAAATTCAAATTGCATATCTCTTTGGCTTTTAATGGCCTCTCTGTATGGATCATTGAATTGTTTCCCTTCGTACACACTTTTAACATTAACTATTTTCCACCAGTTAACAATGATATTTAAGAAATTTGCAGTCTCATCAATATTTTCAGAAACACCAAGATCTTTTGTGACATGTTTCAAGGCCACAATGTTATTGTCATTGAAAATTTTCAATGTCAAGCTCACATTCTGCTTCTGAATTGACGATGGATATAACACTTTGATGGAAAGTGTGTGCCCATACTTAACTAGGTTTTTCTTTTCTTTTTCATACATCAACTCTAAGTGCCTGTATTGAGCTGAAAGTATATTGGAGTGAAGATTGAAATCAGGAAAATATAAGGTCTTATTTGCATTTCTTTTGGTCTCCCAATTATTTCTGATACATTTTAAAATGTGGACGGTGTCAAATATAAAGAAAAGCCTTCTTGATGAGTCTAGTGGGTGAGTAATGCTAGGCTGCAAAATTTTATTTGGGGTCATAAGTTCATATGCTTTTCTGTTCACAATATTATTGTCTGCAATTAAACTAATAACTGTAAAACCAATTCTTTCCAACATACCCAGAACTTCTATAATGTATGTCTTCAGCTGTTCACTTGTTAAATTGATAACTGGTATAATGGAAACGACATCAACATATTTTGAAAGTAGTGAGGATATCATGAAGACTTGAGCAGTTTTTGCACATTTCTGAGGATCAGTTGCACTACTGCCATAAATAGCACCTCCTTTAAATGACAGTTGTGGCTGAATATATATTTCATCCATCACGAGAGATACTAAGTGTTCATGACTTTTTAAATGTTTAAATCTGTTTTCCAAGTAAGAACTACTTTCCAAGGACAATTCATAGAATGAAATTAGTTTCTGCAGTGTACGTGGGTGTGGCAAAATCAACATATCGCATTTTCTTAGTGCATTGTAGGCAGATGATGAATGGACATACAGAGTGGAAGCAAGAATCATGCATTTGTTGCCATAACGCCTGTTATTCTTTGGAGTCTGTGACAGATTTAATTGCTCTACAATAAACTTCATATGCTCATTCTCATCATGGTATGGTAGAGACTGTAGCAGCTGGATAGCAGATTCTATTTTATCTCTAACTGTGGGTAATATTTCACCATTTTCAATTTGTGTCATAATACTATCCAAAACATTTAATGAATTCAATTTTTTCACATTATTAGTACTAGAAGCATTGATGCAAACGTTGTCCAATACAACAGTATAAGTTAAATCATCTTTGACTGTTATAAAAGAAATGACACAAGGTGTGCCATTGTTTATACCCATTAAACAAATATAAATTGTTCCCTCGTCCTTAATTACTCTCCAATTAGCCTTACTGGAATTGAGTTTTCTTATATCTACAAAAGAAATAATGCTATCTACATTATTTATTAAATCCCTTTCCACATGCTGTTTATTTGATTGAATACTGTCTCGAAATGCCTGGACCAAATTTTCGTCTTCTTTATCAGCAAGACGTTTTATTTTGGGAATCGTTTTAGAACAGTAAGAGGGTGTATTAGGAAATATTGTTGGTACAGCATTTTCTGTGAGTTTAGGGATTTTTCTTTCATATTCTATCAACTCTCCCTTTGAAGTAGAAATCCTGTCTATTCTTATAACACACGACTCCTCAAAATGCTTTATGCACACAAAATGATTTTTTAATTTTGAAAAATCCGTCGGAATATGCCGTAGCCAGATCTTACGAAGATTTTTGTCTTTTGGTAGTGAAAATGTTGTAGTTTTTTCACTTTCTGTGTCATAATTTGATCTACACCCAAAGACACTACAACGTCGAGGCATCTTTTACAACTCTGAGTACCTAAAAAGGAAAATAATAGTAATAGTAACATTAACTTGTATCCACCATGTGGTTGAACACAGAAGTTATTATTTTGTTTAATAATGGAGATAATTTTTCTGTACGTTTAAACAAAGATAGAACTATGTAATATCACACGTATAATAAAAGAATAAGCAGAATTTACTAAAATAAATGCTTCAATCTAGATTCAAATGAGAAGATGCAATATGGCATCGAAGCCGTTAGAACGTTCCCAGAGGTTAACTTACAGCCTACTTGAAAACACTACTAAATACATAAAATTTACGAACAAACTGGAATATTTGTTAACTACATGATAATATAACACTTTTTCACTAACCTGAACCACTAAATATTATTAATTTCACTAGTTAAAAAAGTAAAACAAACGTAATATCACACAGACCACACGAACGACATACAGTTCAAAGCCTATACTGTACAGGTTAGGACTGCTGTTATCAGCTGATTCAAACGCACCATAGCCTGTCTCTTTCGTTAGCCTCGAACATTCAGTGAGTGACATCATTCCTGTGATCGCTGGGTAACAACAGGTGAATTGTGTCGCATTACCTCCCTCAGTAAGGGCAGTGTGATGACGATTATTCAACAACTGGGTTACTCAAAAGTGTGTTCACGTTGGGTACCAAGAATGTTAACCACCCGAAACAAAGAAACAAGGAAAACAATAGCCTCCGAACACTTGCAGCGCTTCAGATTGGAGGGAGAGGAGTTTCTGGAAAAATTGTTGCTGAAGACGAAATGTGGGTTCATTTTTTTAACCTGAATCAAAGAGGCAGTAAATGGAATGGCATCACACAACGTCACCGAAGAAAAAAAATTAAAAGCTCAGCGGTCGGCAGGGAAAGTTATGGCAACAGAGTTTTGGGATGCAGAGGTCGGGCTTATGATTGATATTTTGGAGCAGGGATGCACAATAAATTCTGTCCAATGCATCAGAACTCTCAGAAAACTGAAAGCACGTCTTCGCCGAGTTCGCCTAACAAAAACTTTGGCGGATGTTCTTCTTTTGCATGAAAATGCAAGACCACACACCAGCCGTTACACCACTGCAGAAATTGAGAAATTGGGATGGCAAGTCTTACCTCACTGACCTGGCACCATCAGACTTCCATCTGTTCGGGCCACTAAAGGAAACTCATCGTGGGATTCATTTTGGAGATGAGGAGGGTGTGAAAACGTCCGTGCGTCAATGGCTTAGGAAGCAAGACCGTGTGTTTTACCACACTGGAATACATGCCCTACTAAAAGGTGGACCAAAACTGTGGAAAGGGACGGAGATTATATTGAATAGTGACAAATTAATCGTCAATGTTGTAGTTTTCAAGTTATGTAAATTGGATTCAATTTTTTGGGCAATTAAAAGAGAGAAAAAGATAGGAGGCATTACTTTTTGACCCACCCTCGTAAAACTAGGATGATTGTGCCTTTGCGCCCATGACTGCCTCCGCTGAGGTGAGAGAATACAGCAAGCGGGCGAACAGAGGAGATACCTTAGCAGAGAGCAGGATCACTAATATATTGGAACTCTGTGGACACACCATAACTTCCACCGACACTTTAGAGCCCTGAAATAGCCAACGAGAATGAAGACATTTACTTGGCGACCCGGGGAGATCCCAACGAAGCTCAAGGGTCACGAAGTTCGGCATTCCGCTCAATTTGAAACATTAAGATAAAAGAGAAGTAGATCCTCGCACGATATGCAGCTCACATGAACGGCCACTTTAAATATTCCTCACGTTAGGCCTTAACGATTTGCTGAATTTTACATTCCCACATTTTGTTGATCGGCTTGAGCGACCCTAAAGCTGCAATTTGGCCTTCAGCCGATTAAAACTTCCAGCCCTGTATGAGAATAAAGATGGATTAATTCCTTCTGATTGGTTATAATTGTTACATTTACTGGATAATGTCCTTACGGATTTTATACCTGTTTCTATATATAGTATGAATGTAGTTGGTTTCTTTGCAAATTTATGCACGAATTACGTAAATTTTAGTATTCGAATCATGTATTATAATTCAGGTTTTATTTTGTGCCTTTAATTTTTATATTTGTGCGTGCACTGCGTAATATCTGTAACACGCTAGGTTTTTGGCCATTTAAATACACATCTTTTCTGTGTATATATGTGTGTAAATTGCCAGACTACACAACTGAATGCCAAATTTAACTCATAAGGAGATAAAATCAATGTTTAAGGATATTTGGCGATAAAGAGTCCTCAGTCCTAACATCAAACAGGACTTCTTCTATTTCTTCATCTTCTTTAGCTTCCCTAATTGTACCACTATCATAGTGTTAGGGGATTCTTGGAAGTTTTGGATCCGATACAGAACCAGAACAGGTGATCAGCTCAATGGCTGGTATGAAGATGTAGGAAGTGGATGATAGATATGAGAACGAGATGAATGACAGGAAAGATTATGATGGAGCAATGGTTTATTTTAACGTTAAGTCATATCGGACGATGAATGAAACGATGCTCAAATGAGCCCAGGATCTATAGAGCTTAGAGTTACCAGATATTCTTTCAGGATAGCAGAAAAAGCCAGAAAGATAGCTTAACTAGATAAGTCATCCTGACAGAGATTCGGTGCCATTTCAACGTGTGGCATACACTACCATCCGCGCTACCGAGGCGGACAAACAATCCAATCTTTGGATGCTGCAAACGGTACCGATTTTCACGTTAATGAAGCACCTCCAAGAAAATGATTGATAGTCCCTTCGCTTTTACTGGACAAGTTAAAGAAAGCACGTATTCGCTTAGAAGTTCTAGGAAGAGTTATTGTCATTTGATATTCAAACATTTATATGCCAGGCATTGACGAATTCAGGAAAATACACCAAATTAATTTTTAATTCTTCATCAAGACAATGCCAGCTCCCACACAGCATGTCAAACAGTTCTTTATTTACAGAATTATCATCGTTTAGTACGGGAAGACTGCAGATTAAAGTGAAGATAACAGAGGCTGTAAACACAACAAAAGAAAGTGCAAGATATTTGCCGCGTTTGTTGACACCGTAAAAATGGCAATGAATTTTTGAGACGGCTTATACATGGATTAAACTTGGATACGTCTCTACACTCCAGAAAGTTACCCGCCTCGGTAGCGTAAATGCTAGCGTGTCTGCCTCACGTTCAAGAGGTCACCAGTTCGAATCTCAGTTAGGGTGAGTTACCTGGGTAAGGTTTTTTCCGGGGTTTCCCTTATTATGATAGACTTCATCCATTTCATTCATCGCCCAATATGACTTAACGTTAGAGGCGGTAAATTACCCCCCCAAAAAACTCCAGAAAGTAAATCAGTCAAAACAGTAGACTGCGCCAGGTGAACCAGCCCCAAAACAGTCAGTCAATTTTGTTAGCTAACAAACGAAGTCATAGCGAGTGTTTTCTGGGAAGCTCAGAGAATTTTTATTAATTATTTGGAAAAAGGTAAAATTATCACTGCTGACTATTATACAAGCTTACTGCAATGTTTGAGTGATGGCGTGAAAAGTAAAAAACCTCATTTAGCAAAGTAAAAGATCTTGTTTTTTTTTGTGTGTGTGTAATTTTACGTCCTCCAACGTTGTCATATCGGACGGTGAATGAAATGGGTGAAATGATGCTCAAATGAGCCCAGGGTCCATGGAGCTTAGAGTTACTCGACATTCGTCTTTAAGAATAAGGGAAAACCCCGGAATAAACCTTATCTAGGTAACTCACCCTGACCGAGATTCGAACTCGGGACCTCTTGAACGTGATGCAGACATGCTACCATCTGCGCTACCGAGGCGGGCAATCTTGTTTCTTCACGACAATGCTCCGGCCCATCGTTCAATCATTGCAATGGAAAAAATAAGCGAATTAAAGTTGGAATTGCTTGAACATTCTCTCTATTCGCCAGATCTAGCATCACGTGTTCCCGAACCTCAAAAAAACTCTTGGAGGACGAAGATTTTGCACAGCAACGAGGAGGTCATTGATTCATTAAACAGCTGTTCTGAGGATCATGATAAATCACACTACAGAGATGGTTTAAATAAATTAGAACATCGATACGACAAAGTAAATGCTCGTATTAGCCTTTCTGGAGATTATTTAGAGAAATAAAAAAATAAAAGGGATTTTTTGTGAGACTCGGGACTTTTGAGCAGATCCTCCCATTTGTAGCAATATTGGTTTTGCCAAAAGGTCTTCAATTGATGTCGTAGATGATAGCACTTGTTTGTGAACAAAAGAAAACCACACTGTTGGTTACCTGACCAGTTGCTGGGTAGTTAAGTTGGGTTTTACAAAACTTGGCTACATATTTGTGGGAACGAGTAACGTGGATGTTTTTATTTCCTAGTTTGGAATGAACGCCCCTGAAAGGGCAGTAAAAACAAAAAAGCATATTAAAATATGACCTGAAGCTTTCCTGGCGACGAATACGCCCACTTTCTTCTCGGGCAGCCAGTCAGGTGAAAAGATGATATATATCAACGTTTCGGGAGTGTGTATCTCTCCCATCATCAGGATATTTATAAAATGTTATAACCTCAAATGACCCACTGGATATAACACAAATATAAACAAAGACAAAACACTATCAACATTCACATTACTGAACAAAAGACTGTTTACAGTAAATGAAATACCAGGTCAGGAGATGGCGTAAGTATAGAAAATTCTGTCGAAGTAAACGTAACCACTTAACTTGATTATCACGCTGTATTGATCTTTGCTTCTTAACTCGACGGATTTCCATTTTAAGGCCGCTTTCCAAGAGGAGCTGAACTGAAATCCAGCATTACGATTAAGCGTGCTCCTTTCACAGGAAATCGCCAAAGCCTCCTTAACTCTCCGCTCCCAGTAACTGTTACATTTTGTCAAGATGGTCGTCTCCCAAAAATTGGCTCTATGGTCGTTATGAAAACAATGCTCTGCCAGCCCAGACTTCCTACCATATATAGACTAGATTACTAGAATAATCGAACATGAACGGAGCATTCGTTTAATGCAACCTGAGAAATCTGGGCTGGTAGAGTATTGGAAATTGCTTATTCTTTCACACTGGCCGTGTGTAGGCTAAATTGTGGAAACGTTGAGTCAGACTGAAAAATTCAATGCCATAGCCGGGATTTGAACCACGGATCTTCTGGTTTCCGTCCAGCCGCCCTACCATTGTGCTACTATGGCCAACGTGCCGATATGACATTAAATTCTCCAACTGACTCGTATTTTCCCGGTAAACCACTTAGAAGTTCTCATAAACACATGAGACAACTACCTTAATGGCGACTTACTATGCTGTAAGTACTTTAAGGCCCGGGCTTTATAGTCCGGACCACTATTCGGTTAATTAATGGAAATTAATTATTCTTTCACAATGGCCGTGTGTAGGCTAAATTGTGGAAACGTTGAGTCAGACTGAAAAATTCAATGCCATAGCCGGGATTTGAACCACGGATCTTCTGGTTTCCGTCCAGCCGCACTACCATTGTGCTACTATGGCCAACGTGCCGATATGACATTAAATTCTCCAACTGACTCGTCATATCGGCACGTTGGCCATAGTAGCACAATGGTAGAGTATTGTTTTGATAACGACCATAGAGCCAGTTTTCGGGAGACGAACATCTTGGCTAAATGCAAGTGACTGGGAGAGGAGAATTAAGGAGGCTTTGGCGATTTCCTCTGAAAGGAGCACGCTTAATCGTGTTGCTGGATTTCAGTTAAGCTCCTCTTGGAAACCGGTCTTAAAATGGAAATCCGTCGACTTAAGAAGCAAATATCAATACAGCTTGATAATCAAGTTAAGTAGTTACGTTTCTTTGACACAATTTTCTATTCTCACGCCATCTCCTGACCTGGCATTTAATTTACTGAAAACAGTCTTTTGTTCAGTAATGCGGAATTTGATAGTGTTTTGTCTTTGTTTATAGTTGTGTTATATCGAGTGTTTCATTTGTGGTTATAACATTTTATAAATATCCTGATGATGGGAGAGATGCACACTCCCTAAACGTTGATATCTAATCATCTTTTCACCTGGCTTGCTGCCTGAGAAGAAAGTGAGAGTATTTGTCGCCAGGAAAGCTTCAGGTCTTATGATAGCACTTGTTTGTGAACAAAAGAAAACCACACATTTTGGTTACCTGACCATTTACTGGGTAGTTGAGTTTGGTTCTACAGAACTTGGCTACATATTTGTGGGAACGAGTAACGTGGATGTGAACGAACGCCCCTGAAAGGGCAGTAAAAACAAAAAAGCATATATTTGAAACATCCCATGTATACATACATGTAGGTAATGGTTTCATCCGGTCGATGTTATTAATCACACTCATTAGTGCAGATCATCACGACGGTGATCAACTCTCTATGTAATTTTTTTAAAAACTTAATAATAGTGGATTTAGTCATCGTTAATGCGGCATATGTGGGGTGTGTGTGTTAAGCTGATGGTATGTCACGTACATATACTGTTGGGGGGGGGGATGTCCCCAGGGTACCCTGCGGGCTGAGAGGCGGAAGGGGGTCATACGCTTCATCACCCTGATGCATCCCCAGGGCTATTTCACACCCCGCTGCCGCTAATATCCGCGCTAACCCCTAACGCTAAACGCCTCGGGTTCGAAATGCGATGATGTTACATCGTCATCATAGCCACACAGTACATTTTACTATAAACCATACATGGACTTTTCCATAGATTAAACGGCAAAACCATTCAGGATTGGTTGCAAAACTCTTAAGGCACTTCGATTTCAAAAATGGGAATCCTTTTGTCTTTCTTTCTCACAAAGGTAGCGTCACTGGAGCTGCAGCTTTTAGAAAATTCATACTTCTGAACATGATCCTAAGGTTTCGGATTACAACATTGAGCTGCAACGTTTCCACGTATGACAACAGGGTAATTTTTGGAAATTAATTCTTCTTTCACACTGGCCGTGTGTAGGCTATATTGTGGAAACGTAGAGTCAGGCTGTAAAATTCAATGCCATAGCCGGGATTTGAACCACGGGTCTTCTGGTCTCCGTCCAGTCGCTCTAACCATTGAGCTACTATGGCCAACATGCCGACGACATTAAATTCTCCAACTGACTCGTATTTTTCCCTGCAAACCACTAGCAGTTCTCATAATTGAATTTTTTAATTTTTTGAATTGAATATTTCAGTTATTGTTTCACAATGACTGTTGTTCTTATCTCTTTGATTACTTGTTTGTATTAATTAACTTATTTTTCTCTTGTTTCACAGTGTTAAGAAGATAATAGGAGCCAACTTGGTTTTCCTTACATGTTATTATATAGTTCATAGAGATTCAATTAGCCAACAAGGATCTGTAAAGCATGTACTGCTGATCGATCATTGAATAAAATAAAAAAAAAAAAAAATATTTCAGTCTGGCTCTACCATTTCATAGTGCGTCCTATACACGGCTAGTGTGAAAGGACAACTACTTTCCATTAATTGTACCTAATAGTGGTCCGAACTATAAAGCCCGGGCCTTAAAGTACTTACAGCATAGTAAGTCGTCATTAAGATAGTTGTCTCATGTGTTTATGAGAACTCCTAGTGGTTTACCGGGAAAAACACGAGTCAGTTGTACCTAATAGTGGTCCGAACTATAAAGCCCGGGCCTTAAAGTACTTACAGCATGGTAAGTCGTCATTAAGGTAGTTGTCTCATGTGTTTATGAGAACTCCTAGTGGTTTACCGGGAAAAACACGAGTCAGTTGTACCTAATAGTGGTCCGAACTATAAAGCGCGGACCTTAAAGTACTTACAGCATAGTAAGTCGTCATTAAGGTAGTTGTCTCATGTGTTTTTGAGAACTCCTAGTGGTTTACCGGGAAAAACACGAGTCAGTTGGAGAATTTAATGTCATATCGGCACGTTGGCCATAGTAGCTCAAGGGTTAGAACGGCTGGACGGAGACCAGAAGTTCCGTGGTTCAAATCCCGGCTATGGTAAGGAATTTTTCAGTCTGACACTACGTTTGCACACAGTAATTTTTGTAGTTAATGACTATAGGTTATACAACAAAGAAGGAGATTTTTACTCTGAGACGTAGAGTAGAGAGGCTAAATGCCACGCGCATATAGATGATACGTAAGGGAGACCATGGCAAGTTAACGATGTTAAAAGTTAATAATTTTTAAGGGTAGAGGCGGATTAGCCTCTCTCATCAATGTTAAAATGAGAGCTTTCTGGTGCGCTTAGCTCAAGAACCACTGAACGGATTAATTTAAACTTTTACTTGTTATTTTACAACACTTACAAAATTCACTAAAGATAATTTGAGGGCTGTTCAATAAAGAATGATCTCAATTGAGTTTTGACAACGTACCGTTACTCATCCTCATAATTTTGATGGTCTTTCTCAAAATAGTCTTCCCTGAATGCCATGCAATTGTCCCAGCGTTTCTGTCAGCCTTCAAACACGTGCTGGAAACCATTTTTGAGAGATCCTTCAAAATCGCCTCCGCAGCCTTCACCACTGCTTCTGAGGATGGATAATGCCTCCCACGAAGGCGTTTCTTCAAGTTAGGGAATATAAAGAAGTCACACAAGGCTAAATCCGGAGGGTGAGGAGTGCACTTCACGTTGATTTTTGCAAGATATTCAGCAACAACATTGGCAAAATGCGGCCACACATTATCGTGGTGCAGCATCCAGCCTGCTTCAAGGAAATGTGGTCTTTTGCGCCTGATATGGACTTGCAATGTTTTCAGGACATCCCTGTAGTATTGTCCAGTTACTGATGTGTGTGCAGGTACAACATGCTGATAAACCATTCCATGAATATCAAAGAATGAGGTGACCATAACTTTGCCAGCAGAAGCAACCACTTTTGCTTTTTGGGGGGTTGGTGATGAAGGAGATTTCCACACTGAGCTTTGCTGTTTGCTCTCAGGATCAAAATGATGTAGCCAAGTTTCATCAGCAGTGATTACGTTTGAAAGAAACTCCGGATCTTCCTCAAACATCAACTTTAACTGCATGTTACCTCCATTGCAGCGGTAGGCGATACTGAATATGTCTGAACTTGCCTGGTTCTCACAGGCGCGAACCGGGAGTACCAACAGTGAAGCTACTACGGCGTGTTTGTTTCACATTAAGCTAACAGAATATAATACGATTGAATTTTAGTGCAAAAAAATTATGACCGTAAAAAATTGTGATCATTCTTTATTAAATAGCCCTCGTAGATATTACTTTCGAGTTTTAATAAATAATAGGTGCATTTTTAAATAAATGTCTTCAATTTACTTCTAAAAATATTCAAGATATAGTTTTCTTTAAATTCAAAAGTCATATCTTTCTACAACTACCTTTAAAAACTGTTTAAGTATTGCGTTAATTCCATAAAAAATGTAGACTTTTAGCTGTAGTAGTTTTAGGGACGAGCACACCCAAAGTTTAAAAAAATAAAACAGAGAAAAACAGTATTAAAGTTTAGATATGTTAGAACTACACCTCAGAATTTCCCCAGATCCAAATTCTGCATCATTTTCATCATCAGCATCCTTCCTGTTTCGTTTTTCACTCCTTCTCTTCTTCCTGGATTCCATGGGCACTGCTCTATGGTGTTATTAATTATTATTTTAAATTTGACAGAGGGTGGTGGTAAACTGAGAACAGTAGCCAATGTCTTACCTGCCTCAATTCCCTTGTCAATACTTCTCAAGACATAAGCAAACCTTACATTTACTTCTGTACCACTTTCAATTGTTCTGGATGTTTCAAATGTTTATTCTTTATTACACTTTTGGCAACTGAGTGATAATGTAGCTAATAATCCATTTCATTTCTTGGTATCCTCTGATATGACAACAATTTTCATTATCCCAAAATTTACTTTGTACAAAGTTTCTATATCTATTAACTGAAAACTTGTTGGTCTAATATCATTAATTACTTTAGTTAAATTGTCACCACTGCCATTACACAATGAAGAAACCAATATTTTCCCTTGAAGAACCGATTTTCACTTCACATTCATCGCCAATGTTTGAGGTTAGGTTTGACGAAGTGAATATATGTCATGTGTTACTACACTTTTCCATTTTAGGGGTTGTAACTCTTTAATTATGTAATCGTGATTACTTAAACTTTTTATACTGGTTCCCATGCCCACTCCTTTCACCAAAATTATTACTTCTTCCCATCTTGAAAACAGCATTAGTAATTCAAAACATACTAAACAAAACATGGAAAAATTAACATCAGATATACAGATTAATATCAATAAACAAAAGAAGGACTTACTTTCCTAATAAGGGTGTGCTCTTCAATAAGGTTACAACCAAGGAGAGAACAGTTACAAATGACTAATAGGGGGCGTGGCATACTGTGCACCTTTTTCAAAATAGATCTATTTAGGACTTTTAAAACTATGGGACAGGAAAATAAATATCGTTACTCGCTTCTACGAACACCAGGGAAGATTATTTTGTCACTAACAGATTTTGTGAAATTTCACCCAAGAAAGCCTTCTGCCTCCCCTTAATTCATTACTCTAGATAATTTTGTTTTCTTTACACGCATCAGTAGAGCAGTCTTTATTTATGTTATATCAATTTATATATATATTTTTTTATTTTAATATTATCCACATTATGTTCCCATTTTTAAATAGGCATGCACAAATGTCATCTTGCTCCGGTACCGGAATATGTCTTCCTAGAAAGTATAATACTGTAGAGTAATTATTTCATATATTGGTACGTATTTTCAATTGCATCATAGTGATTAAATGGTTATACTGTAGAATTTTATCAGAGTAAAATAGTACAACTCAAAATCAGTAGATTTCCTTAACAAAAGGAAAGGCTTGAGCAGTTCTCGTGCCACCATGACTAGCATTTGCCAGTCCATTGTTCTAATGGAGGATCAACAAAGTTCTCCTCACAAGCAGGACACCTTGGAAGTGTCTTTGGAAGTTTGAGCTGATGACATGTGTATTAGACTTCGAGGTTCGTCACTTTTATACAAGAATCAAATTTCCTTTTCTTAGAAGCCCTTTTTCTGAAATTTGAGCCTTTTGTTTATGTTACTTTAATTGTACGTGTACCACCGTCAGTGCTTCTTTCTGAACCAACACTCATTTCATAGGTGAACTTGTTAAGACGCTTGCACATTTCCTGTGACTCTTGAGTTGTTTAATTGGTGCGCTCTAAGCAAACGTTTGAGAATCATATAGTATGAAAATCACAAAAAATGCATAAAAACACCTAAATAAAACACTAAAAGCTCTATGGGCAAGATGACGAGTTCGTTAACTTGTCTCAGTGAACTTGCCGCCCTAGAGAACGCTAGAAATCTTCGATTAATATGATTAGATTAACGGGAAATAAGTAATAATAAATATTGTCTGCGAAAAGCATATTACATAAGATAGTAATGAATAGCAAAGGATAACCAGATATCTTAACTCTATTGTATATCAGTATTTCTGTATATTTGTCCGCCTTTGTGGCGTGGTGGTAGCGTGTGTGCCTCCTGTTCAAGAAGTCTCGAGATTGAACCTCGGTCAGGGTGAGTCATCTGGATAAAGCTTTTTTTCCACTGTTTACCCTTATCCTTAAAGATAAATGTCTAATTCTAAGCTCTTTGTACCCTGGTCTCATTTGAGCATCATTTCATTCACGGATGTGCATTCATTACTAAAATATGTCTTAACCTTGGGGGAGGCTAATTAAAAGAATTGGGAATGTCTTCTTCTTCTTCACTCCATGGTTTGAGCATATCGCCCGTTCCGGCTTCATAGATCTCTCCAGCGTTTCCTGGATCGTCCTCTGTCTCTTCTTCCTTTTGGATTATAGGTTAGTACTGCATTTGGATATCCTCCATCCTCCATTCTTAATATATGTTCATGTCATTGTTGACTTCGTTCTGATATTTTGTCGTGGATTGTTTCGATTTGTAATTCTTTTCTAATATGCTCATTTCTTATTTTGTCCAATATTGTACAACCTTAAACACTTCATAAAAATTTCATTTCTGCAGTCTGTATTATATTTAAATCCTTTTGTGTTGGCACCCAGGTTTCGCTTCCATATAGTAAAGTTGGGATAGCCATTACCTTATACATTTTAATTTTTGTATCCCTTCTCACTCTGTTTTTAAAAGTTCTTTGGATTGTCCCACATATTGTTCGGAATTTGTTTACTTTTTCTTCTATATCAGCATTGTTTCTAAAACTTATGTTACATTCTAAAAATTTAAACTCGATATTTCTTCTAAAATCTTATTTCCTAAAGCAGGTTTTGATATTACATTATAATTTCCTTTAAAAGTCATAATTTTTGTTTCTTATTCTGGTATTTTTAAAATAATACTTTTGTACTATATTATTTAGAATATACATTGATTTTTGAAGTTGATTTTCATTCCGATTAATCAATATTTGGTCATCCACAAACAGCAGGGTATAAATATAAATATTTTCTTTTATTTTGATTCCTGTGTCTACTAAAATCTTGCATTCAGTTAGAACATCGTATATATACTTGTCTTAGTCCAGTATTGGTAGAAATTTGTTCTGTTAACCTATCCCCAGCATCAATTCTTATAGTTGAATTTGTATATATGCCTTTTATTGCATTAATAATATCTGGTAGGTGAATTTGCCACAGTTTTTATCAATTTATTATATAAAAAGCCTTTTCTAGGTCAATGAATGTGATATGTGTTTTCAAATTCTTTTCCCTTCGTTGTTCTACTCAAAAGCTTCATAGAGTTCAGCCGGACGGATATCTTGAAGGACGACCTACGCGTGATAATAGGACAAGATCTGGAATAAAGGATACACTGAGACTAGCCGAATTGCAAAAGTGTGAGCATAAATATCTTGTTATCTAGCTAGAAAACATAAGCATGTTTGGAACATTGCGTTGCATTAGCGAAATTCCACCAAACAGGTCGCTTGTATTTTTGCTACTAGGTGTTATGAGAGTTCTCAATCCAAATTCTACCAAACAGGTAGCTTGTATTTTTGCTACTAGGTGTTATGAGAGTTCTCAATCCAAATTCTACCAAACAGGTAGCTTGTATTTTTGCTACTAGGTGTTAGGAGAGTTCTCAGTCGAAATTCCACCAAACACGTCGCTTGTATTTTTGCTACTAGGTGTTAGGAGAGTTCTCAATCCAAATTCTACCAAACAGGTAGCTTGTATTTTTGCTACTAGGTGTTAGGAGAGTTCTCAATCCAAATTCCACCAAACACGTCGCTTGTATTTTTGCTACTAGGTGTTAGGAGAGTTCTCAGTCGAAATTCCACCAAACAGGTCGCTTGTATTTTTGCTACTAGGTGTTAGGAGAGTTCTCAATCCAAATTCTACCAAACAGGTAGCTTGTATTTTTGCTGCTAGGTGTTAGGAGAGTTCTCAACCCAAATTCCACCAAACACGTCGCTTGTATTTTTGCTACTAGGTGTTAGGAGAGTTCTCAATCCAAATTCTACCAAACAGGTAGCTTGTATTTTTGCTACTAGGTGTTAGGAGAGTTCTCAGTCGAAATTCCACCAAACAGGTCGCTTGTATTTGTGCTACTAGGTGTTATGAGAGTTCTCAATCCAAATTCTACCAAACAGGTAGCTTGTATTTTTGCTACTAGGTGTTAGGAGAGTTCTCAGTCGAAATTCCACCAAACACGTCGCTTGTATTTTTGCTACTAGGTGTTAGGAGAGTTCTCAATCGAAATTCCACCAAACAGGTCGCTTGTATTTTTGCTAATATGTGTTAGGAGAGTTCTCAATCGAAATTCCACCAAACAGGTCGCTTGTATTTTTGCTAATATGTGTTAGGAGAGTTCGCAATCGAAATTTACCAAACACGTCACTTGTATTTTTGCTAATATGTGTTAGGAGAGTTCTCAATCGAAATTTTGATCTTAGCAGGTTAGTTTATTAGATGCAGTATACCTATATGTTGCAAGGGCACAGTAGTAAAGTAGTTTGTTATAGCTTCCAATAAAATAAAATAATTGGAGATACAAAGTATGCTCACCTGTTAGGTTTCGAACGACGAACGCGCGCGCCACTTGCTACAACCTACGAGAGCTGTCGGTAGGACATGCCTTATTACATCTTGGTACTGTTAACATCATATCAGTGTTTTCCGGTTGCTTGCAGGATCTCCAGCTCAGATGTAAAAGAATTGCTACTTGCTTTCTGATACTTAGTCAACCTTTCGGCATTTAGGGGTAAATTATAGCTTTAGTAATCTCCGAAGTGAGAGCAATACGTACCAAGCAATCTAACCACTCGACCACGGCGCGGCCCAGCACTAACTCATAAGGATAAATATTCCAACAGTAGCTTAACAACAATTTAGCTGTCGGTAACTCCAGATCAGAATGTAAGTGACACCAAAAATAAATTTCTTGTCATAGAACAGAAATCTGGAGGCCCTAAAACCACTGAAGAAGAACAGTGCAGATTTGTCATGCAAATACGTGCTGCTGTAAATGATTTGTCTTATCCTTTGAAAGCTTCTGGCGTTTCAAAGGAGGGCATTTTAAATAATCATGTTCATTTTTATTCATAATATTGAAATTATAAAATCGAATGAACATGTGTTGAACAGTGTTATTCTTTGTTATGGTCTCCATGTTTAAATTTGACATAGAGCTATGATGAATCAAGGAATATCTAATCTTCTTATGTACCTATAGGCATTAGTAATATTAATACTATATGTGAAAGGACCGGGAAAGATTGGTAAGGAAGAGGCACAAAAATATACTAAGTCCTTTTCAACAATCTTTTATATTCTGAAAAAATTCCAAACTTAACAATTCTCAAAAATATAACCTTGACACTGATCAGAGATTTTTTGTCACGCGAGAAAACACGGAGGAAATAATTTGGAAGATAAATTTTGACAAGGAGTGTCCGAAAACTTACATTGAAAGCGAAGACAAAAATGTTGTCGTCCCTAATGTTCCTGTGAGAAGAGCGGCAAGAAAGGTGCGAAGTTCACTATTGCATATTCATAACCGGAAGTGAAGGTACTTGTACTCCATCTAAAAAAGAAACCTAGGAGTCTCGGAGCCTGGCCCTCCCGGCGGTGGCGCAATTCAAATGTTAGACCTAACTCCCTCTGCCAGCAACATTGGCGCTTCCTGCGGCTAGGCGGCAAAACTTGTTGAAGGCAGTGAGTAACCAACACCAACTCCAATTCTCAGACCATTTACGAGTATCGATTGTAGCAAAAATGGCGCCGCTCGTGGCCCAGCATGTTATGTTACGGTTATATACACCTAGTGAAGCATATGTTTGTTTACTTTGATTGTGTGTTTGCAGAATTAATGTAATACACATTAAAGTGGCAACTAGTGACCAACGAGTTAGTTTAAAGTGAGTTTTTAACATAATATTAAGTTATAAAGTTTATGTAAATATATAGGAGTGTGAAATATTGTCGAAATGGGTCGTTCTTATTCTGTTCCCGACTGCAAATCAAATTATGGTAGTGAACCTCATACGACAATATTTAAATTTGCTAAAGAAAAATCTGTATGGGATAAGTGGATCAGGAACATACATCTTAAAAATGTTGAAGTAAATGACAAAACTGTAGTTTGTGTTCATCATTTTGAACAGACTTTGTGGTTAAGGAAGACATTTTTCCAGCAAATGATGGCGAATCAATTGGTGTCCTTCGAAAAGTAACAAAATTAGCTGATGATGCCTAACCTACGATTTTTAAGAATCAGCCATCCTATCACACAGTTAAGCTCAAGCGGAAAAGACGAAATCCTGAAGAACATATGAAAGACATTTTGCCGAGAATGAAGAGAATGTTAATAATTGGTGTGCACAAGATGTTTATTGGCAGTTTTCAGTCCTTAAAAATCGAAGTGGTGAGGAAAGATTTTAACACATTCATAGTCATTTTTAAAGATGATTAGTTATATTCTTTTCATTAACATTCAAGATCCCACCTTCACTGATGTTCCTACACTTAATGTGAGTTTCAAAATATTTCATAACCTAAAAGTGAGTGTGTTTTGCAATATTATGAACCTACCAGTGAAAAAATTTTAGATGGTTCTTGCAATGTGAGGGAATTGCCACCCTCAAATTTGACAGATGGAGAAAACTGGACAATCTGGTGAGCTTTCTTAAATATTATAGTATAAGCAGTAGGTATGTCCTTACCAGAAAAGGTAACTATGTAAACAATATAAAAGAAACTTTATTACTTCCTACAGTTGATGATACAGTCCAGTAACATAAAGTTTGCTTTAGAACAGCTGGACCTAGCCTGTGCTAGTTGGATTAAATGTTCTCCAGATGTTTTGATATGGGCTACAAACATTTCATATGCATATCCAGAACTATATGAAACACTAAGAAAAACTAATGTATTGACATTACCACATCCTGTGTATCTAAGGCAATTTTTAACAAAGATGTACAAGCACCCCTTGCTTAGGAAACTCACACACAAATATATATAATTGAGCCTTTACTTGTCAAAGTGAAGAAGTGTGTGAAAGTGCTGGCAAACATATCTATGAACAATTACATAAAATGTTAAATGAAAAAAAAAAATGTGTCTGAACACTTATCCAAGAAAGTGCAAAATAGAGAAACCAGTAGAAAAGCCAGTGATGAACTTGGTGAGGAAGGAGCTCAAACTTAGCAACCAGTAAATATTTCAGGTTAGCTTTTTCGTTTTCTTTTTCTTTCTTTCTTTCTTTTCTTTCTTTCTTTCTTTCTTTCTTTCTTTCTTTCTTTCTTCTTTCTTTCTTTTCTTTCTTTCTTTCTTTCTTTCTTTCTTTCTTTCTTTCTTTCTTTCTTTCTTTCTTCTTTCTTTCTTTCTTTCTTTCTTTCTTTCTTTCTTTCTTTCTTTCTTTCTTTCTTTCTTTCTTTCTTTCTTTCTTTCTTTCTTTCTTTCTTTCTTTCTTTCTTTCTTTCTTTCTTTCTTTCTTTCTTTCTTTCTTTCTTTCTTTCTTTCTTTCTTTCTTTCTCTTTCTTTCTTTCTTTCTTTCTTTCTTTCTTTCTTTCTTTCTTTCTTTCTTTCTTTCTTTCTTTCTTTCTTTCTTTCTTTCTTTCTTTCTTTCTTTCTTTCTTTCTTTCTTTCTTTCTTTCTTTCTTTCTTTCTTTCTTTCTTTCTTTCTTTCTTTCTTTCTTTCTTTCTTTCTTCTTTCTTTCTTTCTTTCTTTCTTTCTTTCTTTCTTCTTTCTTTCTTTCTTTCTTTCTTTCTTTCTTTCTTTCTTTCTTTCTTTCTTTCTTTCTTTCTTTCTTTCTTTCTTTCCTTTCTTTCTTTCTTCTTTCTTTCTTTCTTTCTTTCTTTCTTTCTTTCTTTCTTTCTTTCTTCTTTCTTTCTTTCTTTCTTTCTTTCTTTCTTTCTTTCTTTCTTTCTTTCTTTCTTTCTTTCTTTCTTTCTTTCTTTCTTTCTTTCTTTCTTTCTTTCTTTCTTTCTTTCTTTCTTTCTTTCTTCTTTCTTTCTTTCTTTCTTTCTTTCTTTCTTTCTTTCTTTCTTTCTTTCTTTCTTTCTTTCTTTCTTCTTTCTTTCTTTCTTTCTTTCTTTCTTTCTTTCTTTCTTTTCTTTCTTTCTTTCTTTCTTTCTTTCTTTCTTTCTTTCTTTTCTTTCTTTCTTTCTTTCTTTCTTTCTTTCTTTCTTTCTTTCTTTCTTTCTTTCTTTCTTTCTTTCTTTCTTTCTTTCTTTCTTTCTTTCTTTCTTCTTTCTTTCTTCTTTCTTTCTTTCTTTCTTTCTTTCTTTCTTCTTCTTTCTTTCTTTCTTCCTTTCTTTCTTTCTTCCTTCTTTCCTTTCTTTCTTCTTCCTCCTTTCCTTGCTTCCTTCCTTTCCTTGCTTCCTTCCTTTCCTTGCTTCCTTCCTTTCCTTGCTTCCTTCCTTTCCTTGCTTCCTTCCTTCCTTCCTTCCTTCCTTCCTTCCTTCCTTCCTTCCTTCCTTCCTTCCTTCCTTCCTTCCTTCCTTCCTTCCTTCCTTCCTTCCTTCCTTCCTTCCTTCCTTCCTTCCTTCCTTCCTTCCTTCCTTCCTTCCTTCCTTCCTTCCTTCCTTCCTTCCTTCCTTCCTTCCTTCCTTCCTTCCTTCCTTCCTTCCTTCCTTCCTTCCTTCCTTCCTTCCTTCCTTCCTTCCTTCCTTCCTTCCTTCCTTCCTTCCTTCCTTCCTTCCTTCCTTCCTTCCTTCTTCCTTCCTTCCTTCCTTCCTTCCTTCCTTCCTTCCTTCCTTCCTTCCTTCCTTCCTTCCTTCCTTCCTTCCTTCCTTCCTTCCTTCCTTCCTTCCTTCCTTCCTTCCTTCCTTCCTTCCTTCCTTCCTTCCTTCCTTCCTTCTTCCTTCCTTCCTTCCTTCCTTCCTTCCTTCCTTCCTTCCTTCCTTCCTTCCTTCCTTCCTTCCTTCCTTCCTTCCTTCCTTCCTTCCTTCCTTCCTTCCTTCCTTCCTTCCTTCCTTCCTTCCTTCCTTCCTTCCTTCCTTCCTTCCTTCCTTCCTTCCTTCCTTCCTTCCTTCCTTCCTTCCTTCCTTCCTTCCTTCCTTCCTTCCTTCCTTCCTTCCTTCCTTCCTTCCTTCCTTCCTTCCTTCCTTCCTTCCTTCCTTCCTTCCTTCCTTCCTTCCTTCCTTCCTTCCTTCCTTCCTTCCTTCCTTCCTTCCTTCCTTCCTTCCTTCCTTCCTTCCTTCCTTCCTTCCTTCCTTCCTTCCTTCCTTCCTTCCTTCCTTCCTTCCTTCCTTCCTTCCTTCCTTCCTTCCTTCCTTTTCTTGTACATGTGTTCTTGATTTTACCATTTCTATTGTGTTCAAGAAAAACTTAACTTTTGTTTCATTTAATCATGTTTTCTTCTATGTTTTTACTGTGCAAAGTGTTAAATGCTTATGAGTTGTTATGCCTTATAAGCTAAACTTTGATTGGAAGTATAAGGTAGGAAATGCAGTGGAACGTGCTACTATATGTGATAAACGATTAGGATTTGTCATTGTGCTTTTTATTTATGTTATTACACGTTTTGGTTGAAAGTATAAAGTGATAAATGCTTAAGAGTTATCTTACTGCTTCTTAATATGGGATATATTATGTCCATTGTATATAGTTTCCAATTTTGCGTAACCAGAATCACTGGGCTTCGACGGGCGCCTTCTTGGAATCAGTATTAAGGTCTGAGTATTGGAGTTGGTGTTGGAGTAACAAAGGTACATAATCGGGGACTATAAGCTGTCAATACAGCACAGCTTCAGTGCACAGAATTCGTTGCTCAAGGTGCCTGCATTTGAAGCGTAAGCGAGTGCACTTAGACTGTAGAAAAGCATTTGACGCCATAGGGCGCTGTAGTATACTGTATGACACTAACAAGATACGAAAAGTAAACACACACAGATTCTACAAATGTACAAGTAAAGCTACGCGAACTTAGAGATAATCTAAAGGATATGTGTTACATCTGGAGAGAGCAGTATGGAAGGGTGATCCAATCTCCTTAGATATATTCCATGTGATCTGACAGGCAAATTTCGTTATGTAAAAGTGAAGAATAATTTTGGGACAAACACAATAGGGACCAGAGTAAGAAGCCTAAAGATCACAGACGACATAATATTATTTTCCTAATTACCAGCCGTAATAAAAAAGTGCAAGAGTTTAGGATAAGAATGGGCTACACAGTGAAGAAATATAAACCAGAGATAATGAAGTGACATACAAACGCCAATGTAAGAGCGTGTACTTCCAAAATTGAAGCTGTGTTTATTTTTAAGAAACGCTTTTTACCAATCCATGTTGGGTAAGAAAAATCGCTTAATTTTTCTGAGAAGCCTTTTGACAGGCTTAGAAGTTCTTTGCGTGACGTAAATTTTGGACAGAAGGCAAAGGCTTTATTTTCCTTTGGAAAGAAGTTGCATTAAAATATTAATAGGCCCAAAATAATCCATCTCTTCCGGGCTAACCAGTACCATTCCAGGAAAAAGCGGAGAAGGAAATAAAGAGACAAATTTCACAGGCATGGAAAGGCATCTGGTTGCTAAAATTTATCTTTTACAGTAGATCACTAAGGGGTTTCTTAGACTGGAAGCACTAGAAGGCTGAATTTACTCAGTGCTACCAAACCTGGTGCGCCAGAAGTAAAAACATTCAGGTACGCCAGAGAAGCAAATTATACAGGTTGTTTCAAAGCGACACCAAACGATTATATCCGTTTCGCAGTTTATAACTTAACTAGTTCGAATTTCAGTGTCGTAGCTTCCAAGTTCACTTAGGTATACTTTTATGCAGCATTAAATATTACATGATTTTGTGATTAGGCAGCGCAGGAACCTCTGGTGTGCGAACCTCGAAAGTTATTGGGACGTACCATCCACGAAAAAAAGAAGAAAAAAAAACATTACTCCTTGCTCTTTATCAGTGACTCTAGCCTACCTTTCAGATAATGAGACAAAGGACAGTTACTTGTGAAACAGTTGACTAATAACTCGGACAGTTGAAGGTTGATCTTCAGTGTAAAACTACACATTCCGTCCTAACAGAGAGGATTTTGCGTTTACTTAGATAACAAATCCAAGCAATATGGAGCGTTATACGAACGTCGAAATGACGGATATGGTTTTGATGTATGGAACAGCTGAAGGGAGTTCAACGAACGCACGATTTATTCACTTTCATTAAAAATATGAATTGTAAAAATAGCTACATCAATGATAACATTTATTTGTTTAACTTCAGAACATTTTGTTATGATCTTAATTGTACAATACTTTTAACTACTTACTGTAAATATCAACATCTTCCTTTACAGTTAAAAATGCTTTATTTAGTATTATCAAACACGTGAAATGAAATGCTCATCTCATTGTATAAGTCATTTAGTTTTGGTTAATTTATCTACAATTCTTTCATTAACTTCCATATAAAAGTTATAAGTTGCATATGTCCACCAGCTTATTTGTCATCATGGTCTGCCATAACGGAATTTTGGAACACGTTAAACCCTCATAAGCAATAATTAAGCAACAGGATTTTCGGCGAAGAAGTTCTTCACTACGGCGGAAGAGGCATCCCTCCTAATGGGGATAATACACTAGGAACGGACAGCTGAGGTTCGAAGTCTAGTAAGACAGATTATCTAGGAGAGGATAACTCCGATATAAAACCGGGCCATCCAGGATGGGGGTTTAACATTGGGCTGGTAACCCAATCTAGTAAAAACGGAACTCTCTCACAATTCTCACAAAAAGAGCCGAACTGAACAGCTGGAATCGGCAGAGATGAGATTTCTGAGAAGCGTGGCAGGTTATAATAGACCACGCAAGAAACGAAAAGATAAGAGAAGAGCTTGGGATTTTTAATTGAAACAGTAAAATAATAAAGAACAAAAATGAATGGAAAAATCATATTTTAAGAATGGATGCGGAATGACTTGCAAGAAGAGATTTAGATTATAAGCCGAAGGGAAAGAGAAACTTGGGACACTCAGCTCTACGCTGGAAGGATCAGTAGGCTCTTGAAGAGAACGGAACAAGTCACAGGGCCCAATACTTGAAGATGATGATGATGATGATGATGATGATTCTTTACTATGGTTTCATAAGCCAAAGAAATGTTTATTAGTAGCAAGCCACTGCAGAGTATGTCGGTATGTTTACAAAAAGCTGCAGCAGGAGGCACGGCGTGTGATCTATACCTGCGAACTTCGACAGGGTGAGGCACGCGTCATTGTTCCTGTCACTGCCTAATCCGCACTCATTCTGGAGCATTTTTATGTGGCTCTATTCGTGGTAAAAACTATCTATACGTGTCACATAGAAATGAAATGAAATGTGTATTGTTTAACGCCCGCTTTTACTACATACGGCACCGCAGGTGGTGACACTGATGGTATATGGGATGAAGATGGAGCACCTGTGGAATGATATCGCGGGGGAAACCGGAGGTCCCGGAGAAAACCCGCCCCAGCGCCGTGTTGTCCACCACAAATCTCACTTTGCGGTCGTCTGGGATCGAACCCGGGCCGCCTTGTTGAGAGCCAAGCGGTCTAACCACTGAGCCACGGCGTGGCCTGTCATATAGAAGCTGAGCAACTACTTCTATATGTTCGTTTGGAGTCGCTTTGAAACACCCTGTATATTAAGATTTCTATGACTAACGTTTTTCTAAATGTCGTTGTTACCTTTAACAGACTTTATATATTAAGGGACCCAACTGGCTCACTTCATCTGTTTGTTATATTTATTTCATCAGTGAATTAGCACATTTATGTACTTATAATTAATGTATTTAAAATGAGCGTTTATGTTGTACTTATTATATATTAAGAGTTGAGGCACACTTAATTAATTTTTTACATTCAAGAAGAAAAACTGAGTATCATTTCGGTATGCTCTGGCACACAAATGTTATCTTTGTGTAATTAGAGCAATTAATTTAAACCTTCGACGTTTGCTTTTTATTCTTCGTTTAAGATAATAAAAAAACTGCCATCTCATATTAATTTTGACATTATATGATTATTATGATCAATTAAGAGATATGAATTTAATAATCAAAATTAACATACTCTAGTGATAACATACCTAACTGAAGTTAAGAGTTCATAATGATATTGTTTCTTGTTTCTCTTTTAGTAGGTAATTTAAGCATAATACACAGTCTGGGTTTTGTGTTTGAAATAAATGAATGGTTTTGTTAGTTAATGACGCTGTCAATTGTCAGAATTATATTAGCTACATTCTTATCTGTCAGAAGCTCTTTTACGTGCCAGTAAATCTACAGCCATGGTGCTGCTGCTTTTAAAAATCATCGGTCTATTCCGGGTTTCAACCAGCGACTTTGGAGTTAACAGGTCATACCTAAACGACTGACCCACCCGGATTTTTTGTGTGTGTAATTTACGTCCTCCAACGTTAAGTCCTACCGGATGATGAATGAAATGGGTGATACTCGAATGTGTCCGGGGTCCATGGAGCTTAGAATTTCCCACATTCATCTTTTAGGATCAGGAAAACCCCCGGAAGAAACCTTATCCAGGTAACTCACCCTTAACGAGATTCGAACTCGGGACCTCTTGAACGTGAGGCAGACACGCTACCACCACGCTACCGAGGCGGGCGAACCACTCGGATTGCCGCATGTGTGTGTGTGTGTGTGTGTGTGTGTGTGTGTGTGTGTGTGTGTGTGTGTGTGTGTGTGTGTGTGTGTGTGTGTGTGTGTGTGTGACGGGACTGAAATTGTAAAATGATAAGATTAGCATTTCCTGTTTTTTGAAGGGGAACATACACTAGTGCAGAGGAAGACAGCTTCGAGAGTTGTGACATATTTCAGCCGGGAGCGAGGCCTGCAATGTGTGTGACGTCAGGTAAGAGCCGTGTAGTACCAAGTTGCCTATATAAATGGGGCTGCAAGTACAGTTCAGTCAGGTGTAGCACACTCGATGACAACAATGTAGCTGCCACGTACCAAATGTCTGTTAAATGCACAATGTGACTATTTATTGAAGGACAAATATACATACAAGAAAGTTGGGACTAATTTTTACAAGAATGTCCCCCAAACCAGATTTCCGAGGTTGTATTCACTTGTCGCACGGACATTGTGTATGTTTGGCTCGACATATGTGTGTGTTCTGTTATGAAATTAGCTAAGTCCAAACCCCGAAGTACCTTGTCGTATCACAATCTAACATGTAGACTTCGATTACAAATTTCCCAGACATTACGTCCTGACATTGATAAACTAGTTAAAGAAAAACGAAACAGAAAGTGTCGGAAAATGTCCACGTAATTTTGTTCTGAGTGGATCTCCCCTAATTTACAGAGAAAATTGTTTTATGTTTTTTTTTTTTTTATTTTCTTTATAACATGCCTGGCCTACAGATAAACTACGAATTGAAGTTTTATATATTTTCTCATATCACAGAGCCAAAATGTAATTGTTCATAAACTGTGACCAATTGTCTAATTAAAGCAGTCAGCATTAATATTACAACACACAAGATGTAAGTTATACATATTATTAATACCCGATACGTTTCCTGTCTTTCCTACCCGCACACATTCAAACTATTGCTTCCCCTTCTACAGCAGTAATCACCCGATGACGTCACACGCTAACCTGCCTTTCGTTCGGGAGCATATTTGGCGGTGAGAGCTGGCGGAGCTGACGTCACACCGTCACTACCTGTCTTCTCTTGAACAAGGGTCTGAATGGTAAGCATAATTCTATAAAACACAGAAATGAAAGGTACAACGGTTACAGAGAGCCATTAAACGTTATCACAGTGTGTACCTCCCCTTATTAGTTGTCTCTGATAGGTAAGCTGGTTCACGGTTCAAAGCAGCAAACCTATACCAAAGTATCAAACCTAGTGTATGGTTTATTCGTTACTGTTCTTCCATTCCAAACAGAGACTGGTTGCTTCGCAAAGTGTTTACAAGACAGCACCAACATATCATATAGACATCAACTGACCGCCTCGGTGGCGTACATGGTAGCGTGTCTGCCTCACGTTCAAGAGGTCCCAAGTTCGAAAAATGACCAGATAAAGTTATCTGGATAGGACTTTTCCGGAATTCCTCCTTATCGTGAAAGATGAAGGTGGGGTAATTCTAGGTTCTTTGGACTTTGAGCTCATTTGAGCCTCATTACACCCATTTCATTTATCGTCCGATTTGACCTAACTTGTTAAAAGACGTTAAAAAAGAATAACATCTCCGACTATTGTTAGTCAGGTCATAACTAGCAAATGAACTCATGGTGCCTTATGTGCTCATCTGCTGCCTGATAGAAGAAATAGGAACTTCTCGAATCGAAGGAATGGAACACTACCGAAGGCGAATCTTCCAGTTGGGCCGAAATCGAACGTTTTGGAAATCTTCAGCACAGTACAACAATGAGCCCCACACTTCGAGCTTCGTGACGTCAGCTTTGTTTGAATGCTCCCTTGCTTCCTCCTTACTGCATAAAAAAGAAAAGAAACATTGGAATTGGGTGACCAACAGTTAATACTTTTCCGGTAGTCATTTGCTGCCATCGCGACAATGCTATACAGCACCAAACCAAGAACTAGACTTAGAATGTAATGCTCTCCTTGCCTGCTCTCCATTGCCAGATATCACAAGGTTTTGGATAGGAACTGAGTACCTCGACCTTAGAATCTATGGCTCTGAAATAACGTCATCCTGTAAGTAGGCTTTAAATAACAATGAGTTTGATTTACTCTTCGAAAGAACCACAAAAATAAACAAGAGAGGCGTAATGTTTAAGCATTTATTAAAAACGATAAAATTCGGGAACCAATTGAGCGGAAACTACAGATCCGCTCTTTCTAAATTGATTTCAATGATGTGTTTACAGTTATCTACATCCCCTCACCACCTTCGTTCAGCTGTACTTGCTCCAGGTGAGCACACTAATTCAATGCAAGTAGTGCAAAAAAATTTATTTTAATTACTTGGATTTCTATTCTCTTGAAAACAAAATTACAAACAAAAAGTTGTAATTCTAGTATAAAGTGGATGTCCTAAATTCAAATAATTTCTCTAGCCACTCTTCAACAACTATTGTTACAAAACTTGTTCCTCTATACACGGTGTTAATCTTTATTCGTTATTTCCCACCCTTCGATTCAGCAAGAATGACGTCATAGTTGACTGATGAGTGTATCTTGAAATCATAATGCCCTCTACGGAGAAGCGGTAATTTTTGCGCAACAGTAAGCAGATGACAGGGCTCTGAGTGTGGTTGAGCTGGCAACTAATACAGTCAGCTTTCCTGTTTACCCCTCTTTACGGTAATCTCTATTAACGCAAGTTCCTCGGAGCGTAATGTTGTCAAGTGTCCAGGTACCGTCAAATTGACATACTTTATAAAACTTTTCTCGGGCTACCAGCCAGGTAAATGGCGACGAACAAGCTGGCAAGCTTTCAAGAGGCAACATGGCTCTCCTCATCAGGGTAACGTGCAGAAAGCCATGCCATATGGTGCTGGCTGGCTGTATTTAGCCAGAAGGCTTTTGCTACGTGCCCACCCGTTAAGGGTTTTACCGCAGGTAAGGTATTGCATTTGGGATATTGTAGGATGAGGTGTAGGTTTTTAGATCTATGTTGCGTTATATGGTTACAGATTTGTACCTAGGGGTTGAAGGATAAAATGCAATGCCTTGAACCCTGGTGTATTAATTTGATTTTAATTTGGGGAAAAATTTTGATACCAAGTAGCTTGGAAGAATTATGTAGAGCTCAGCTTTAGCTAATGTTAGGATTAGCTCCTGGGTTATCTCGGGTGCCCGCAAGCCATGTGGGTTAACCGGTGCTGTCTAGAACGGCGTCTAGTGGGGTCATATACTCCCAAGGATCTGACAAGGGCGCTTCTGTGATTGGGTAAACTTGCGTATAATTTTGAAGCCCGGCGCCTAATTTCTTCCTCCACGTATGGAAGACTCGAGGCTTCGTGAAGCAACCTGGTAGGAAAATAACGTCCCACAGAATGTATAGACCTAAGTCCTCTATTCTATGCACATTGGAGCCATGCTAGCCAGCTGTCTGCTGCCATGCCCCAGATCTCGCAGGCGTAAAGCATAACCGGGATTACCAGCTCTCGGAAGAGGTATAGGTTCATGCCAACTGGCATCGAGGTTGGCCCCCAGCATTAGATACAAGGAAGCAATTGCTCCCTGTACCTTCACCGATCGGTCCCTGATGTGTTGGCGAAAAGATTGGCCCCTGTCCAAGTTGACACCTAGGTACTGGACGGAGTTGGTCCACTCTGCCCTTCGACCTCGGTAGCTGAAGTTGGGGCAGTCTGCGTGGGTGTGGCGCTTTGTAAAAAGCATGGCGTGGCTTTTGTCCGGATTAACGGACATCCGCCAACGCCTCACTGTTGTGTGAGACGGAGATGTCTTTGTAAGGGGTTGAAGGCACTGAGGATGTGTTTGTCTTTGCAGAAGAGAAACACGTCTTCAGCGTATTGTGCATTAGAGGGTGCAGAAAGGTGCAATTTTTCTCATATAAATACTTAAAGTTCAGAGATGATCGGTGACGATTTCTAGCCAATGTGCGGGCTGGGGTCCGGTGATTGGCACGGTCAGAGCAGCCAGTAGCTGGAGGGCGTTACTGATTGGTCCGGGCTGGAGACGGACTCTTGACAAAACTGCTGTGTTGTTGAAGATCCCGGGCAGTGAGAAAGCTACATTTAAGGAGCAAAGGTGTCCACATGCTGTTCACTTGCATTCCGGCGTCTCTAATTACATTATTGGGCTCAGCTCTTATAGCCACGGCCTCTCTGATCGTACGATCCCAGTATCGCGAGGTTTTGGAAATAATGCTGCTGTTAGCAATCATTGGTTTGTAGCCCTCACTTATGCAATGCTCCGCTAGGCCAGATCTTTTCGGATACTTCCGTCTATAATAACTTTCATGTTCTTTGCAGCCAACTTCAATTGTTCTGCCTGTTTGGCATATATATGCTCTCCCACAACTACACGGAATACGACACACTCCAATTGTTTTGAGACCAAGGTTATGTTTTACGGGTCTTATCAACCCTTTTAACTTAGCAGGGGGCTTGTAAATTGCTTTTATGTTATGCCCTTTCAGAATGGGCCGCGCCGTGGCTCAGCGGTTAGACCACCTGCATCTCACCAAGGCGGCCCGGGTTCGATCCCAGGCGACCGCAAAGTGATATTTGTGGTGGACAACACGGCGCTGGGGCGGGTTTTCTCCAGGATATTCGGTTTCCCCCGCCATCTCATTCCACCGGTGCTCCATCTTCATCTCATGTATCATCAGTGTCATCGCCTGCGGTGCCGTATGTAGTAAAAGTGGGCGTTAAACACTACACATTTCATATCATTTTCCTTTCAGAATGTGTCTAATTTTCCCCGAAAGGTTGCCTATATATGGCACAAAGGCTTTACGTTGTTTTGCCTTATCAGTATTTGTACATGTCTTTGTTTCGGGCTTTTCCTTTGATCTTGAGGTTACGATTTTCTCCCTTATTTCCCTGTTTATAGAGGATCTGCTATAACCATGGACTGAAGTGTTGTTTATAAGTGCTGTCCTTAGAAAGGGCGTCTTGGTCTGAAATTGCGAAGGCCCTGTGTACCAAATTAGAAATGACCGACTTACGTTGAGCCGGGTGATGACAGCTGTTCGAATTAAGGTACAAATCCCCGTGTGTGGGTTTGCGATATACGCTGTGACCCAATGTCCCATATGACTTTTTTGTACCAAAATGTCTAAAAATGGCATGCGGCCCCCAGCCCGCACATTGGCTAGAAATCGTCACCCCCCATCTCTGAACTTTTAGTATTTATATGAGACAAATTGCACCTTTCTGCACATCGCCCTAATGAGGGGAGCCATGTTGGCTCTCGAAAGCTTGGCAGTTTGTTCGTCGCCATTTACCTGGCTGGTAGCCCGAGAAACGTTTTATGACTGTTGTCGCCAGGAAAGTTTTAAATCAAGAATGACATACCTTTGTTTGTAACATAAACGTCTTGCGTTTTATCAGCATACCGTGACTTTGTGGGATCACAGAATTAAAAATCCAATTTGCAGAAAATCTAAATGTTCTTTATTTCCGCAGAAATACACTTGCAGATTACAAGAACAATTACGTTTCATACACCATCGTAATGTACCAAGGTTAATGACCACAAAAGCAACTCTCGTTACAACACTTCACAACTGTTTACTCCTGTTTACGACTGACTCTTGGCGGGTCACCGGTTCCTTAAATACCTCATTGATAATTCGAGACTGAACTGTAACAATCGCATTTCTGGAATAAACAAGACATCGGATGTTCTGTCACTAGACGAAACCCGAACCCGCCAGAAGCGTAGCTTAATCTGTGTCGGCATGTCCTTTATCTCAGCTATTTTTTATTTGCCGGCTCCTCGTGTACACAAACCACGCTATCACAGATAATGGGTTCGCTACAATACGATATAAATTTCTTGTCATTCTAACGCTTAATTAAAATGTCTATTAACATTGGTATCCTTGTGTCTTTTAAAACCAATAGGTGCAGCAAGCATATACACGATACAGGATCAGTTAGACACTGGACGCTATAAAGTAATAAATATAATAAATGAATATCATAAATGTATAATATAATCTGTTACTTGCCCACCTCCGTAGTGTGAGGTAGCGTGTGTACCTCACACTCAAGATGTTGCGAGTTCGAATCTCGCTAAAGATGAGTTACCTGGATAAGGTCATTTCCAGGGTTTTGTCTTATTTTACGAAGACGAATGTCAGGTAACTCGGAGTTCTAGGGACTCCGGACTCATTTGTAAGTCATATTACTTGTTTCATTCATTCATTCATTCATCGTTCGATATGACGTGAGCTATTGGAAGGAGAAAGAAAATATGTTGTTTACTAAACTTTTTTCAAAATAATACTTTTATTAATTTGGTATTCCTTTATTAAATTATATTAAGTTATATATCTTCACAGAGAAACACCAAATTGCAAGATATTGTTTGTATTCATCCGTCATTCACAGTGTTCACACTCATTAAAACAAACTACAACAGTTATATCTACGTACCAGGCGAAATTACGCACCTTTATATTACGCGGGCAGGCCCACCTCTCAAATAGTCAAAGCGTCCCGGATTCGATCCCAGGCGACCGCAAAGTGAGATTTGTGGTGGACAACACGGTGCTGGGGCGGGTTTTCTCCGGGATCTCCGGATACCCCTGCCATCTCATTCCAACGGTGCTTCATCTTCATCTCATGTACCATCAGTGTCATCGTATGTAGTATGTAGTAAAAGCGGGCGTTAAACACTACACACTTAATTTGATTTTTCAAATAGTATATTTACCTGCCGGTAGAGCGAGATCTCAAAGCTGCTGTCAGCACATCAAGTAAAGTCGCAAGCCGCCAGGAGAATCGTATATAAACTCGCTCCGTCAGCGATGATATTGATGACGTCAAATTTTGCGCAGTAAAATCCCAGATAACAATGAGCACCGTGTACTATATGCGTCCGATAAGAAGAGCGATCGGTTTCCAAGTCCTCATATGGTAAGTTTTGTTTAGCTCCGTAAACATAGATGACATCTTTGAAATGCGCCTTATACTGAATCTATTGGCTAATACGCTAAGCTTTATCATGTCCGCCATATTTCGTTTTGATCTCTTTCGAAGTTAATTAACCAGTTTACGACAATCGTATGTTAGAATTAGAATTTTAGTTCGTCCTTGGCAACATAAGCATGTTATGACATACGTAAAAATGTGTCAATAGGGTATATAGGAGAGCTGTTCAATACAGAATGATCATAATATTTTTACGGTCATCATTTTTCGCTCTAAAATTAAATCTTATTATATTCTGTTAGCTTAGTGTGAAACAAACACGCCGTAATTTCATTGCTGGTACTCTTAGTTCCCGCCTGTGAGAACCAGGAAAGTTCAGATATGTTCAGTATCGCCTAAGGCTGCAATGGAGGTAACATACAGTTAAAGTTGATGTTAGAGGAAGATCCGGAGTTTCTTTCAAACGTAAACACTGCTGATGAAACTTGGCTACATCATTTTGATCCTGAGAGCAAACAGCAAAGCTCAGTGTGGAAATCTCCTTCATCACCAACTCCCAAAAAGCAAAAGTGTTTGCTTCTGCTGGAAAAGTTATGGTCATCTCATTCTTTGATATTCATGGAATGGTTTATCAGCATGTTGTACCTGCACACACATCAGTAACTGGACAATACTACAGGGATGTCCTGGAAACATTGTAAGTCCATATCAGGCGCAAAAGACCACATATCCGTGAAGCAGGCTAGATGCTGCACAAAGAAAATGCCTGGCCACTTATTGCCAATGTTGCTGCTAAATATCTTGCAAAAATCAACGTGAAGTGCATCCCTCACCCTCCCTTAGTCCGGATGTAGCCTCATGTGACCTTTTTCTATTCCCTAACTTGAAGAAACACCTTTGTGGGAGGCACTATCCATCATCAGAAGCGGTGGTGAAGGCTGCGGAGGCGATTTTGAAGGATCTCTCCAAAATGCTTTCCAGCATTGATTACAAACAATATACACAGTAAGCAGCTTTTCTATGGTTTCATGTGGTGTTTGCATAGACTAATTTACTACAAGAAATGTCATAGTATAAATATTACAGGTTTGTGAATGTACTATGCTCCCAGAGCTCATTTACATGGTTATAGTTCTAAAAATTCATTAACTTTATAAAACAGTGTACATGCAAAAATTTCTTAACCTTATTCTTAAAGTGTTTTAATGATGCAGCTTATTTAAATGAATTTGGAAGTTTATTATATAACATTATCACTTTGTAGTTAAAGCTTCCTTCATAAAGGCTCGTTTGGTGCGCTCAAATTGCCAGTTTATCCTAGTTACGAGTGTGGTACATCAGCATTTTCTTGAAAATGATTTATATTTGTATGAACATTTGTGGATGTTATGGCTCTCGAAAGGGGACATATTATTATTCGTCTACCTCCGTATAACTGTGATCTGAATGCAATTGAGCTGGTGTGGGCAAAACTTAGGAATGTTTTCAGGGGATGCAACGTTACTTGTGATATCTTCGCTTATCTTACACGCTATTTTGCTGAACTGTATTGTTCAAGGTTGACCACACTGCAGAAACAAAAGAGCTTTAGCTCTCGTTCCTTCCCCTTAGCCCGCACCACACCGTAAGTCCAACGCTCAACTTATCTTGCACGTACTGTATACTTCATGTAAATCAAGACAGACAGTTGTAGAATTGGTTTTATTACCTACTTGTTGTACGTTAAAAGCGAATGGGAGAACACAGTAGACTTTATGCGATAGTCATATTCTGTAAGAGCTGGTAGCAATGTGATGGCTTTAAAGTTCCGTTCCTTTGTGTGGTCAGGTGAAAAACACCTGTTATAAATTAAGTTGTAATTATTACTATGGTATAGTCTGTGAGGTTTAACTAGTCGTGTGCCTTTTAGAAAGAGAAAGGAATACTCACCGCCTCACTCTATGACAGGCAAAGCAGACACCCCAGCCAAGCCTGCATCAGTGGCGGAGCGCCCCTTCTCCTCTTGGTCCGATTGTTGCTCATCCCCCGATTCACAGTCAGAAATTTCAAACGAATCTTCGTTTTCTTCTTCCGAGTCCGAGTCGTCTAAATTTATAACTAATCTGTCTGTAATTTCATCTATAAGACCGCCTTTCTCCCAGTAAAACTGTTCAGTGTTCTGTACATGCTCACACGCCCTTTTCCAGTTTTCTGGGGTAACTTTTGTAATCGCACTATGAAACAAGGCTCTTACATCGACACTTTTAAATGAAATATTATGTTTGGCAACATCATTCTTCACTTGCGCCCAAATAAGTTCTATAGCATTAAAATCGCAATCATAAGGTGGCAATCTTACTACGGTATGACCGTGTACCTCTGCGAGACTATCTATTTCATACAGTTTGAAATTATCTTTTTTCAGTTTAATTAATTCGTATAGCACTGGTTTTATTGCTCGTGGATCAAACTCAATATTCCTATTATGAAGCCATTCCTGCATATGGGATTTGAGTGAAGATGACGTGGGTGCTTTATTAATTTCTATGGAATGATAAGAGGCATTGTCCATAATGATGACACTATTAGACGGGATGTTAGGTAGTAATTTATTAACAAACCAATACTTGAAAATGTTACTATCCATTTCTTCATGGTAGTCTTCGGTTGAATTTGACTTAAAAGTTAGCAAGGCATTAGGAATAAATCCTGTAGAACATCCAGCATGTACAACTATAAATCGCTGTCCTTTGCCGATTGGTGTTTTAAGAGGGAAATCACTTTCATTTTCATCGGCGATGCACTTCCACACCTTATTTCTCGTATGGTTTATATTTACCCACGTTTCAAGGTACACTATAGGCCTTCCTGTAGATCTGAGTTCTTTCATTCGTCTTAAAAATTTAAATCTTTTAGAAACAATATCCATTCGTTCCATTAAAAAGCGTCTTCCTTGCGGAATTTTACTGTAAGTGAAATTAAGCTTTTTAAGAATTTTTCTTAAGGACCACACGCTTCCTTTAAGTAAGTCTTTAGCTCTTAAAGCCTCATATATGTCCAGCAAACTAGGCAGAAAGTCCGTACGATACAGCGAATAGATTGTTCGCTTAATAGCAGCAACTGTAAATGAATCAATTTCTGTTTTTCGCGGTCTTCTATTAGGGCGCTTTTTGCCTGGTGTTTGCAGTCTACCGCCGCTAGCTTCTGCATTTTTAAGTTCTTTTAAAATTTGTTGGACAGAACGAGAATAAATACCTGTAGCAGCAGCAGCAGTTCTCTCAACAATACTCGTCACTGAAATAGTTCGCTTTCCACATTTTAAAGCTTCACATTCATCACTGAAGAAACTGTGAACTTTGACTACAATTTCCCTAGAATCTGATTTTAGAACTTTCCGTCGAGATCCAACTTGAAACAACACAAACACAACCAAAACTACAAGAAAATAATTCGACATTATATCCATATGTTGCAACACTGAAAATATTTTGTGTAACGTGTAAATCCACAAAACAATAAATTCACAGTTCTATAGCTTATACGTCACTGACACCCTTCAAACAACACACAACGGAATGGGGGTTGGGACCGTCTACATTCCACGAATCACGACAAAGCAGGGTTGCTGTTCCGCCCACGTGTGCTAGACAAGGACAGCATTCTGTCTTAGACAAGGACAGTAGAGAATACGCCAAGTTAAACCTCACAGACTCTAGTAGTCCCCACGCTTTTTTTGATCAAATAGTACATAGGCGTTTGGAACAAAACCCTCTTCTCCAGCAGGCATGATAACCAACTGTCGGCATTGCGACATCGCTGCCATATCGCTGCATATTTCGTAAATATTAAGCCTTTTTTCGATTCCTCGAAATGTTGCGTCATAAATTCACCAGCATTGTTCGGACGCTGATCTGTGTTAATTACATATTTACCACACTTACAAATTTACTATTTCATATAAAATATATAAATTAACTTAAAATGACAGATTATTTTTGATATCCCCCAAAACGCCCATGGGTCAGGGTCGTTCCGCCATGGGAATCGAACCCGTGCCTCCCGAATGCTGGCTATAGATAACAAATGCACTATAAATTCGTGATAAAGAAAGAAAATGACTGGAAAATGCATTTAAATGACAAAAAGTGACTTTATTATAAAAATGTGAGAAAATGCATTTTATGACCTGAAAAAACCATATATATCCAACTTATTTATTCCAGAATGCACTTATTTCCAATAAGCATCCTCTATGACTACTCAGAAAAAAGATGACTTCTCATCAAAATCCGGACTCTAGTTATAAGTTAGGCAGTAACTGTCTAATAACTTATTTAAATATCTTGCGGGTAGTAAGTGGAAAATCGTGGGGAGTGGATCATACTGTGTTATTGCGACTTTATCTCGCACTCATCCGTTCCAAATTAGATTATGGCAGTGTCGTTTATGACTTAGCATGAGCAGTTACTAAGCAGTTACTAAGCTTCCTGGACAAGCATAATATATTAAGTAGTTTTCAGCATGGGTTTAGAAATAATTTCTCAACAGTGACTGCAATGGTAGACATTATCCATCACATACTAACACACCTCGAGAAAAATGACAAAGTAGTAGGTTTGTTCTTAGATCTGTCAAAAGCTTTCGATAGCGTGTGCCATAAAACATTACTACTGAAATTACAGCATTATGGCATAAGGGGAAAAACATTAGAATTATTAACAACCTATCTAACTGGGC